>JAECUM010001997.1:0-126897 GCA_016617855.1 Megalonaias nervosa
ATATATAACGTAACGTAGATTTGTACATGCTGAAATTGAGTGGGGAATGTTTTAGATCTAATTGCTGATTATATATCCCAATTAAAAAAAATAACTAAAGTTTTCTTCAGTAAATGTTGTAATTCTGTGTTTGAGGCGCAAATGAGGAAGCATATATATGGATCTTGGGTAAGATTAGTTTTATTCAAGAACTTAAATAAACTGAGAAAATAAGCTGAAACGATTAAATCATTCATATTCCTTAAGAAAAAATGTAACAATAACAGAAACCCTTAATTAGGTATAAGAATGCGTCTTTCTCCTTGCTAAGCTATAAAGACAGACATGGCTTTTTTGTCTCTTCAGGCAAAAGTATCTATGGTGACAAGTTCGTAGATGAAAACTACATCTTGAGCCACCGAGCCACCGGTATGGTTTCCATGGCAAACCATGGCAAGGACACGAACGGTTCTCAGTTCTTTATTCTCCTCAACAAAGCCAGATGGCTGGACGGCAAACACGTCGTCTTCGGCAAGGTCATCAGAGGATATGTGAGTATTGTTTTGTGTATTATATCAATACTATCAAATTAAGGTTCATATTTAATAAAGCCTCAAATTCCTGACATACTCACTCATACTTTACTGAAATCCAATGATATCAATAAATATAATATCCGTCATTTGTTTGCAGATACGACATTTCTTAAAATAGCACAATGTTTATATTTGGAATTTCGTAACATCATGTCATAATCATGATACGCCACAGCGTGGTTTGACACCTAGACCTGAGCAATACTGATTTAATAAAGTACCATGGGAAATTAAAATCTCAAACTAATGCTTTCGTTGACATGAAATTTATTAAATGTGTTGGATTATATTTTGGATAACTATCTTTGATACTAAATACTGTATTTCAAAACTAGCATATCCAATACACATGGACGAAACAGCACGTATCTCTGTCATATCATATAACATATTTAAAACGTACGGATATGTTTCAACTTTTGTGTCTACTGAAAATTCTGACAAAAGAATATATACCAAGACAAGTTCTGATAATATAACAGTTTCTTTTATTAAAATAGCATCCCTCATCGCAGAACTTCCTTCCCACTGGCTTAAAAGTATAACATTAATTTTGTAATATATGAATTTCATTTAATTCCATTAAACCCAATTTTGAAATATGCACGAGTACAATGATATATTGTTTCAAGGCACTTACATTGATAAATGTTTCAGATATAACGTAAACAAGAATGCATGAACGGGTTTTTACAACAGTCATATTATAATATTCCGTACTGTTTTTATAAATGCCCTAAAGTTATAGCGCAAAAACTGAGAAAACAAATTCAGTAAATCCAAAGTTACAGCACAGCAGAACAATATAATTCGCTGACGACATACAATTTGGAGCCATGCCCATGCCCCCAAAAGAAAATAACAAAAATAAAATAAAATTAACGATAAATATTTCTCAAGAGATAGAAATATAGGGTTAGTATCAACTCAAAAGTTAGCTGACATGTCAGTGAAAGCAGCCGTGATTCCCATAGTTCTATATAAACCGAACAAAATGTAATAACATCATGCAGTAACTGCAAACACATAACCTCCACACAAATTTTCTGTTAAATGTAACCACCAAAAGCTGCGTGAATTAACGGATTGAGCGTGAAAGATCAGCTTTAATACTACATGTCGTGTGTTCCAACGCAAACGGTTGAGATATGATTTGGTCTAGGAATCATTTTATAACCGAATTCCACTATCATCTACAACAACAACCCTTGGTCCTAATAGATCTGTGTCGCTGCAGGTAAAGATGATAACTCCATTCAATGAATAATGTATTTATTTTATTTATTCCAGGATGTCCTGCATGCAATCGGCGATGTGCCAACAGATCCTAATACAGCCGTTCCCAAGAAGACCGTTCGTGTCATCGACTCTGGTCTGGAAGGAATTTCCAAGAAATACGATCTCACAGAGGCACAGGTCGACTCCGACCACGATATCGTCAACTAAATTTACACAGCAAAAATATAGAAATTTTGAAAGTCCATCTTCATATGTAGATCCACCTCATTTTCACTGAGAAACTTGAATTTACAGTGTTTTTATTAACTGATTTTTAATCTATCTATACGTGTGGTTTGTATGAGAGTGCTTTTATTGGACGAATTATAAGCGCTATCGGGACTGGATACGTCCTTTCTCGTTCCTGCGGCCCCCTACTTAATAATTAGCCTTATACGCGTTTAACACTTGTGCAAACGGGGTTCAGAAAGCGTGTTCGACTATCAGTGATGTATAAAGTGTAAAGTGTTTATATGAAATAAAGGTTGATCAACCTAATTCGAGTTGTTATTTTCCTGTATGCACAATTATTTTAGGTACAAGGTTTCAATTAAAAATAATAGCTGGTAACTGTGACTGGTTCTGAACATCTTAGTAAATTAAGTAATTAGTTCTGTTTATTAAAACATCAATAGAGGTTTCTCTCTTTATAGCCTCGAATTGCTTCAAAACGATCACCAATAGAAACATAGTTACCAACACTATCTCAGCTATATCCTAATATGGTGCAATTTAAAATCATACAATTGCAATAACTGAAGTTGAAGAGTGCCACAATTGTGGTATTGGAAACAAGCAGACAGAATGGAGTTGGTAGAGTGCCAATAATAATTTGAATTTTTAAAAATCTTAAATTATGTTTGAGACGTGACCTGCACAAGCTTTGCCGGCACCGAGTTGTATTCTTCTTAATTCAGGGGTGTTTAGACAAGTGACATAAATATTTTAAAAATTTTATAAGAAAGCAACATTGCATTAAACACGATGCCTATTTGCTTAAAAGCCTGGATATGATTTAAAAGATTGGTTAAAACTAGCTGTATCGAAGAAAAATATCCAAGAGAATTAGTAAAAGTTTTTAGTTGTTTATTTCAAAAGCTGTATACTTTAATGTTGCCGAAATGTTGCAGATTTACACATTAAATATAGCAATGATAACACTGAAGAATGTAGCGTCAGTCATGAAAGTGAGAGGTTTAAAATAGTGCAGTATGATGAATGACCAAATTGCATACTTGGTGTGGGTAAATAACATGGTTGAATGAATTTACATATCTGGCGTAAGTAGATACATTGGATTGAATAAATGACATATTTGGTGTCGGTGAATACACGATTTGTATTCAGTTAAATTTACACTACAACTTGAAGACCTCGTAAATTTTATAACGTCAGTCAACAACGTTTCGATACAACACCGTTAAAATCGATCGAAAACAAAGTTCAGTTTAAAACAGCGGTAAAATTTATAGAAAATAAAGTTCGATTTAAAACAGCATATGATGATATATGTTTAGACTGATCCATATGAATGGCAATATCTGACAAGTCTGAAATCATTCATAGGTGTTAAAGGATTGAAGAAACGTTGCAAATTGTTGAAAATTAAAACTCGTGTTTTACATTGTCATTCTGTTGTATAGTTAATAACACCCAAGACAATTTCTCACAGAAAGTATTTTCTGAATGTTTTTATTTTGCTTGTTACTTCCAAATATAAAAAATAATTAAACCAGCTGGATTAAACCTTTTAAATAAGATAAAATTTATTACACGGAAACAAAATATTTCACAACAAATTATTAAACATTATTCATATATAAGTATGTACGATCACACCAATGGACGAAGTAGTTACATACTGAGCACAGTGTGACACAGCTATCTGGCACAATCAATTGAACTTGGGCAGTGTGGATTCTAGGATTATTTAAAAACACCCGAGTTAGTGAAATCAGTGTGAACATTCATATTTATTATGACAAAAGATGATGTCTAAATGTAAAATGCCATTACCCGGCTAAAATAAATTTAATCCCAGCCAGCAAAGGCATGGGTCTAGATCAATTTAATTTAATATGTTACAACTTCAATAACCCTTCTGATCAGGACTGAAAATATTTGAAGGGGCAATAATGAAACAGTTTTAGATTATACCACGTATTCAGAAGATAATGAACGGGATTTCAAAATGACAACGGTTTTACAAGCATAAAACAAAAAAGGATTTAAACAAATACGATAGAAGATAATCAATCGGATAGAAAGAAACGTCTGCTTTGATTTTGTGTATCGAAGATGGTGGTGATACTGGGTAAGGTTTCCGTATTCTAATGAAGGAGAGGAAACAGATCGACATACATCTTTTTGCCAAACAAAGCGAACCCATAAAAGAAAAGCTAAATTAAAACGAAAAGTTTTATCTTTTTTATAATCTGTATCTTAGATGCACAAAATCAAAGCAGACAATTTACAGTATTTCATTATGGTATCAGACACTTGCACAAGTTATCTGATGAAGCAATACTTGGTAAACAATGTTGAGACAGTGAAGACAATATTATAATAAGATTTCAAAGGTATATACAAGTTTCAAAAGTAATATCAGATTGGGCTGTTGGTGGTAATAGTATCTATAGTTACCGAGAGATATGGTCATGGAAACGGATAGTATCGTCGAAAAGAACAACTTATAGAAATCTAGACAATCATATAAGTTGGATTAACCCGTATCTTCAATACCGGCATTGCAAAGAACATTATTCGAAAGGCTAAAAAACACCTATGTAACCGCAAAAGAGAAATATGTAATTTTCAGAAAGATGAAGTGAACAAAATTCAGTAGAAAAGAAGGATTGGTCCTAACAGATTTATTAATGCGGTCCGATTCTCGGTCGTTCAAGTGACAGATGTACAGTGTCTGATTTAGATTTGACGAAAACAATATTGACAGAGGAGGGCAAAGTTTGACCATGAAAGCAAACAATAACTATTTACATTGATACTAATGATCAAAAATGCATACAACAAACTAATTCATGACAAGCTGCCACCAAAAAAAAAATGCCAACACACAATGTTAATTAAGCAAAGGCATTCTTTCCAAAACTTATCTGATGGCCGTAAAATGGCCGCAATGTATCATTGGTCTGGATATTACAGGATTAAGAAGGGAAATCAATAAATATAAAATGAAGTTTGAGGGAGAAAAAAGAGACCCCAAACATACAACAAAACAAACAAACAAAAACAACTGATTCTATGCGTATTGATATTTAATTTTTACTTTGTTCTAATTTAGGAGGGTATTAATATTATTAATGTACTACTCTTACGACCATTTATATTCTTATAGTTTTACCGACAATGGTTCTGAAATTAAGCGGATAAGCTGATTCAAGCAAATGTCACATTAGCTTCTGAGTAGAATTAGGAACTGAAAAAAGAACATGATTAACTAATTGCTCACGACTGTCAATATTTTTAAAAAATTAATCCTAGGGATCATCTAATGCTGTTGGCTTTTATTTGTTTTCCAAGAGATACACAGTACCATAGTGTTAAGCATGCTACTCTTTAATAAATAAATTATATAAAATATATCTTAATGTGTTTGTTGAAAGATAAGAGGGTAAAAATTCTTAGTATTTTATATCAAAATTTAACAGTGATAGCGAGAATGTTTTCCTTACGGTACCTTTTCAAAACGTTTCAATAGATGTGTACAGACTCGTGTAGAATTTATCTGGGGAAGGATAAATGTAGAGCATTCGAATAAGAGTTAATTGAGATAGTCCCAAGTTTTTGCAACAGTAAGATAAAAAGAAAATGATGGTGGCAGCAGAAGTAATTATAGAAGAAACAGCTAACGGTCTGGCATTCGCAGGAAGCAACTATATCTTAACATTATTTGATCCTGAAGGAACTATTGTGATTTAATATGATAAAACCTTCGAAGATTCTCTGAAAAACCCAAGACTTCAACAACAACAAAATAATCAGACTGGTACACAATTATTGTTAACTTTCGTCTTGGACCTGTAAGATTTTTACTTTGCGCTTACATTGATTTTTATATTTTGTTAGAGGTAAACAGACAATGTTTTGTTTACTATACAATAAAGACGAACATACTATTTAGAAAACATTTTTTCAAGTTTGGCTTGTTTGTCTAAGCTAGTTAATGATGATGCTAACTAAAATCTGGCAGCAGTATCAAAATGTCTTACTCATAACTACATGGCCACAGTAGCAGTTATAACTGATAGGAACATTTTCAGCAAACAACTCCAATGAAACTGATAAAGAAAGAAGTAGAAACGACAATATATAAAGAATACAAGATAAAACCTGCAGAGTTAAATGAAAACAGACCTAAGACACTAGGAAACTTCAATGAAATATAGCAAACAATGTTTGCTGACTCGGGATTTAAGCAATTCGTTTGATGTTTTTGTTTAGCTGTATGCACCACGTCATTTTGATTTATCTACTCACCCAGAAAATAAAGCAAAATTTAGACAAGCTTGACCATCTTAACATGGTGATTGTTTAAGTCAGCCTTATGATGAACAGGTGATATACAAGCGTATATTAATTGCATTTGTAAATTGTGATACTGTGTATTGCTTCAAGATTGTAAAGGTAACGAAGAGTAGTGCAAAACACAATTTTCTCCAGATAAATGACGATGTACGGTAAATATTCAACTCCTTATTAGTATCAATGGACTTGAATACCTCAACTCATCACGTCATTAAAACACATACACCTTGAACAATATTAAACCTGAACAGATAGCACTACCAAAGTCAAGCAAAGAGATTTTGATTGTACCAGGTAATGTCTTCGTGTCGTTTAATGTAGGAGTTAACGGAGGTGCTAATACTGCAGTGTTAAACAATTTGGATTGAATTGTTGTGTAAAGCATCAACATATCTTATGTAAATTATAATCTGTTGAAAGTTGAATAACTCTACCATTCTCGGGACATAGCAAGAGTTGTGGTTACAAGTTGTTGTTGTAGGGTTTAATGCCATATTTCAGCACAAGATAGGCTATACATGGCAGCCAGTATAAATGGTGGAGGAAGAACCCGGGAAAACCTGGGAAAGAACCACCGACCCACGAGAAGCTACTGGCAAGCTTTCTCACATACCCACGTTGGCCGAATCCGGGACTCGAACCCACGCAGACAGAGGTGAGATGGCAGTGATCCGTAACGGTGAGCGCTTTAGACCACTCGGCCACTCGGGGCCCCTGTGGTTACAAGCGTCTGTATGAACTATCAGGGTGACGCAAGGCATGGTTCATGATCACTTGGCGATGTTACGACGAGTAGCTGGCAATGCACAAAACAAAGATATCAACTTTATGGTGTACAGTAAAAGTTTGGAATACCATTAGAACTAAGACGGTAATAGATCAATGTTTGATGTAACCTTGAGCTCTTTCTCGGGATTTCAGATCTTATCCTTCTACAGATCAACAGATACGAAAATACTGATTATCAGAAAATGCATACCTTTTATGTGTTTGATGCTCCGGCCGGTAACATTATAGGAAATCAACTTAAATAAATTATGTTTCATGGATGAATAAAGAATTTTCGCACAATGCATCTAAAGGAGCTTCATTGCATGGTACACTGTGTAGTCGCTAATTGTGGAAAAACAATCAATTTGATTGCGAACGAATGCAGAATCTTTCTTGATTACATCATTATCATCAATCGAAATTTTCTATTCAAAAGGGCTGCAGTAGAAAGTGGTTACATAAAGATGGAAAGGTGATTGTAAAAGATTCTGAATATTTGTTATAGACTCTGAAGATTGCTTAGAGTTACTGGTTAATCTGTTCCGGGGAACCAATACCTTATTTTAATTTTTCATTTTAGCAATTCTGACGATGTAAAAATGAAAGCAACTAACCTAACCAGAGAAGCTTTCAGCGGAATACATTTTGAAGTTTCCGAATGGGTGAGAGTGCAATAAAACTTAAATAGATGATTTTTGAGAGAATACTCGTTTTTAGACTTTTATAGTTTTACAGCAAGGACAAAAAAAAAGTGATCAAAACTATACGAGAGGAGAATCGGGTGATTCCAAATGAAATGGAAGGAAAAATTATATACACGTGTTCTTACAAAGAATAAAAGAAAAACATGCTTTTACCGAGACTCGGGCATCCTTTGATTTCAAGGTGATGACATATTCTCAGGGTAATCCTTTTAAATTATCTACTAAATAACTTTTTTCATCAAATATAAACAACAATACTTTATTTTGATGCTATACATAACATGACTATCGTCTGAGTAAATTATTTGGCTGCTATAACTGCCCTCATACATATAAATACATTCTCATTTTATTGTTTACATGTTTGTAACTGCGGTAACTCAAGTTAAATATGTTGTTAACAGTCTTTTGTGCTATAACATTTCTGGTGTGTTGAAAAACTAGAGCGATTTAAAAGAAAATATTTTTTACATCAGTATTATATTCTTTTCATGTCTCGTTATCTGTGATGAAACTAATGTTGAAAAATCTTTAATTGCAACTTAACAAGTAGCTTCAACTCTTATAATCATTATAACCACCATATAAAGATGCACCGAGATATGATTAATATAACAAGTTCTCTTTATATTTAAGTTATTCTAATATAGTTACTTTCAGAATAATATTTTACTCTTTCAAGTATCTCATACACATTTGAGGATATATTGCATTCATGTTTAAATTTCATAATATCCTCTATTTCTATTAGCCAGTTATCAAACCGATAACTGTATCTATCTAAATTTGATTTTGATTGTCTATCTGCATGATCACTTGAGTGCGTGTGCATGTTTTTGTATTTTTAATGTAGCTTTAACAATTTCAGTCATACTGTTACGATATTTGCAGTGAGGTAATTTATAGTGATGTCTAGCACTGGGGCATCATGCCTCAAACATGTGGCATCAAGCCACACAGTCACATTATCCTGACACCAGGGCGATCAACACTAACACTAATCGTTTAATGCTGCGCGCTAAGCAAGGCAGCTGCTAGTACCATTTGTTAAAGTCTTTGATATGACTCGGCCAGGGTTCGAACCCGCGACCTCCAGCATTATTTCAATGGAGGATTTCTTTTGCTATTTATATTTCACCTTTATTTGTGATATTAATAGGCCTGGTTTTGTGGTAAAAGTTTCCATTCTCAAAAACTCTCTTGGGTGGGTCTTTGCACCAACCTAGCTGTTAAGCCTAACCATATATTTACAAAACCAAATTCTCAAAATGACGATCGTTTTGAAATGTGGTTCCAGATTCTTAACACTGTGATTGAAATCATTCACATGGCTAACGTCTGTATAAATAGCCAATTCAATAGCTGATGGCCAAAATTTAGGTCAGTAGGATGTCTTCCATGACAATTTCTTTCAATGTTGTTGAATGCATTTGATATATAAACAGTTGTTTCAGTATTTCTGTAGAGTTTGTATGTTCATTCATATCTGTGGAACAAGCAGCATCAATTGTCCAGTATTGAAAGGTCCATGTTCGAGGATGCTTTGTGCCAAAGTTTGTCAAATTCTGTTCAGTAGTTTCTTGTATATAAAGTTGTGTAAATATGTTTCTATTTCTAGTGTGGATTTGTGGTGTTTGAGATGTTTGTTTTATAGAGTTTTGTTTCTATTTTTAGTAACAGTGTCCATGTTTGATAGTGGATTGGCATCATACATATACATGACAACCTTCATATCAAGATGTTTTTGTCATGTTTGTTCAAATCCTATTCAACAGCTGTGAGACTTTTTCTATGCCTTTCCATTATTAGTAAAGGCAACCATATCCAATGGATTTGTATAAATTTGCAAGGTCTTCATGTCATAGTGCTGTAAAATATGCTCAAATTGTATAAAGTCTTTATGCCAAGATAATTTCTGTCAAAGTTGGTCAAAATCGAAATTTTAAAGGACATCATGCCAGGATGCTTTCTACTGAGTTTCATCAAATTCCATGTAGTTGTTCTCATGAAGTCGTTTTAAAGATTTTCTAGTTTTAGTAGCAGTGGTCGCATTTTATTGCATTTTTAGTATAATTTATATAGGTTGAAAGGTCATCATGCCATTATCTTTTTTTGTAAAGCTTAGTCAAATTCTATTCAACAGTGTTAGACAAAATAGTTGTTTAACTGTTCTGAGTAGGTTCACAGTCAAAGGTCACCTCAAAGAAGCATTTATTGCAATTGAATGTTTCTTACTCAAATATGTAAGTAAATATTTTATTACCAAATTTGGTATCCCGGAGTTTCTTAAGAATATCAGCAGTTGAAACGCCCATTTCACTAAGACTATCCATTCTGGAGGAGCAGTGATGACAAGATTCCAAACCTACTGTCGTGGAAAGGGAGGAAAGGGACTGGGGAAGGGAGGCGCTAAGCGTCACAAGAAGGTACTCCGTGACAACATCCAGGGTATCACCAAACCTGCAATCCATCGTCTTGCGCGCAGAGGTGGTGTCAAGCGTATTTCTGGACTCATCTACGAGGAGACTCGAGGTGTTCTCAAGGTATTTCTGGAGAACGTTATTCAAGATGCCGTGACTTACATGGAGCACGCCAAGAGAAAGACCGTAACAGCTATGGATGTTGTGTACAAACCTACTGTATACATTTCAGAACGTTAAACTAGGACTTTACCTTTAAACATTTTCCCATGAATTGCAAAAATACATAATAAAATCAGTAAAACTGAATTAAAAGGTATTTAATTTGATCTGCACGTGATAATTAACACAAAACTAATACAAATGTATAGACCCTTCCTACAAGCAAAAACAAATATTAAAACCTTAAATATAAAACTAGCTGCCTGCACTGAGCAAACCTTAAATCAAACTGTAGTTTCAAACTTTTACACATAAACTGTGAAAAAGCAAAATTATTTGAAAATATTAAATCAAGTCTGGCACATACTATTCTACACCAGATGTAACTGTAAATTCATTCCTACAAATCAACAATTCATTCCTACAAATCAACAAGTTTAGTAAAATTAATAGAACAATGTATTACTCTAATTTAGAAAGTGAAAATTTAACAGGAATTACCATAATTATGAATTAAATCCCAAATAATCCGAAATGTTATATTACAAATTTAAAAGTTTAGAATGTTTCGAATGAATTCCAATATTGAATATGCTGATGTACCAATAGACTTGAATGCCATAATGCACCAATAGTCTTGATGCATGACAATGATATAATTCACCTTTGAATTAATTCACAACAATCTCAAAGTATTGTTTTAGTACAAGAAGTCAATGAGCACTTTTTAATTCCAATCAATTTATATAAATGATTTCTCTAATGAATCCAAACACAACAGTAAATGATTTTACCGACTGAACTTAAAACACATCTTTCCCTCAATCACGGGGAAAAATCTAGCACGCTATACAAATTAAATATACACAACACCATTACACAAACCTGAACATTCATACAAATCTCCTCTAGTACAATTTTCCACACCCCAAGTCAAGCAAAGAAGGAAACAAGCAGAAGGAACGGAACGAACATTTGCATCCACAGGAAAAACGTTTCCGCGAGCCCAACTTCTTGCATCCCCATGTGAACAACAAAATTTGCAGAATCTCTACGATAAGAAGAAGAAATAAAAAGGTAGCATCAGGAAGAAACGTGCATATCTAAAACAACAATGAATTGCAGCTACATGCCCACCTACACCGACAATGGCAACACAGTTTCATATAAGTGTATCACCCCAAACCTCAAGAGCAACAAAGACGTGTAGCTCTCACACCTGCACCGCAAACCCATGAGCATCAGCAACAAAGATATTTAGCGGTCCCAAGACCTTCTGTACCCAAAACACGGGGAAAAAAATAAATAAACCGGCAGTTTGAGGAAGAATGACGTGTACATATGCAGCAACATTCGTCACAATTTATGGGATTTCTAAGAGAAGAACAGAAACAACCAAAGAAAAAAGGATATGGCGAAAGTCCAATATGCACCCGATACCACGTGGGGCACCACCTCTCTATGTCTATAAATACGTTGACACAGTCACACTTGACTATTAAGCAACGGGTGGTGCGTGGTCAAAGATAAAGACGGAAGTGATAGGACAGTCAGAAGAGTAATGATAGGAAAGACAGAAATAAGTGAAAGTGACAGTGTACGTTTTCGTTCCTTCATACTCAGACTAATCCGGCTACCGTAGCGGCGATGAGATAGGGAACCTAAACCGGCATAGCCCTGAGAATCACTAGGTCTTACTTGCAGTTGACTAGTTCATTAGAAAGTAATTTTGGAAAGCTCCTGCTTGTGAGATACCAAGTCAGGAACTTCTGCAATTATTAATGGTAATTTGTTCCAAGTTCCTATTGTACACGGGAAGATGCTGAACTTGAAACAATTTGTCGATGCTGACTTTAATTGGAACGTTTCCCTGTGATTTGCCTAAGTTTGGCTATATGTCAGGGTCAGGTATTTGTCTGCTGGTATGTCCACTAGGTTGTTCACAATCTTGTACAACATGGTCAGCTGGGCCTTGGTTCACCTGGATTCGAGTGATTCCCACTGGAAATGGTTCAACATCGCAGTGACACTGATATTTATTTGTGGTGAATCTAGCAACTCTCCTCTGAACCATCTCTATCTTATTTATTAGATCTTTATTATGTGAGGGCAAATCTCAGCACCAAAGAAGGTCAGTATTATTTGGACCTCATGCCATTCAAATAGAATTCCAAGTGCAGGACACGTCTCTGTTTTCTCCCGTGTGAGGCCTTCTTAGAAATGGAGGAAACACTAATGGAGGATGAAAAAAACGATTGTCCCACCGATGTCAAGGTTGAATTTGTTAACAATGACATCAAGGCGTTGTTTAACAACGTAAATTATTCTATTGATGGAAAGGAAATTGAACTAATTCTCAACAACGTTGACATTGCTACGATTATTGGACTCGTCAGATACAGATTTTACCATAGGTCGGCTGGCGCGACTATCCTGCAGGTCATAAACCGCATAAATTTCATCAACTTCCATGGGTTTCTTTCGTGGACCGCAACCTGCTGCCATGGATGCCAGATCTGGAGCAAACAGTGCCAGTATGACATTTAGCACCAACCAGAATTACAATTAAGATATGCACAGCGTTGTTCACAACTTCATGATTCAATGTTTTCTTGTGCGATTCCTCGTATTCATATGTTTGTTCTTTGCAGAGATATTCGCAGGTTACATGCGGAGTAAAACAGTCATATTAACACATAAGGCTGCCACCTGCGATGCAAACTGGCATGATGGTGGTGTCAACGTCGAATTATCAGCGTTAGCAACGTGGATTCCTGCGACAATCCCTTCGTTGACCACAGAATCGGGTTTGTTGTCGATTATGCAGTCTGGAACCGTGTTTACGCCGTCGTTCTCTCGAAATCACCAGACTCGAAGTCAGGTAATAGTCGTAAAGGATAGTTTAAATGGCAAACATGTATCGAATATTGCCTCATTGGACCAAAACACGTATTCATGGAGTTTCAAGCTTGATCTTGGGCTGGTCAACTTGCAATAAATTCTTTTGTGATCATTTTTATTCATTGAAGGTGTACTTCACAGAGTGAGGAGTGGAGGTGAATATTTGTAAACAATGACCGGCATGATAGACCATCCATAATATGTGCCATCGAAGGCGATTTTGTTAAAACATCTTTTACATTTGCAACATCAGTAAAATTAGTTGTCGGAGATGAAATTAAGTTCGAAGGGCTCCACATTTATTCAGATGGGTACTTAAACATCTTTGGTTTTTGTGTTTAGGATTAGAATTATAACTACATGTAAGTTATGGATTCTGACCACGGTGAGGAGGTTGCAGATGACCATTGATTTTGTTCACTTGTTCACGCATATGTGAAAACGGTATTAACAAACTCGTATACATTGAAATTGATCTTACTGAAGGCCAAACAAAATTAGACAGTTGGAACCACCATAATGTACCAAACACGAAGCCACTTGGGAATCATTGCATTAGCATGCCAAAAAGTTCAGTCACATAATGCACAGCATGGCATAAATATACTCTGGGATTGTTTCAACAATGATGAAGTGGAGTTCACCGACAAATCTACACCAGCTGCAATCCCCGACGAGTATGTTGCACCAACCTTGACTCAACCAAGGAGAAAGATCTTGATTGTTATTTAAATGCTGAAGTACAGAAAGTCACAATTTGAATTTTCACTATCATGAGTTACATGTAGGACAAAAAAGTCAAAGGACAAAAAGTCACACTTTTAATTTTGTAATGTTGCAGGTTTTTATATGAACGCTGCAACTTAATTAATTGCACCTTCTTTATTGTTGTTGTTATTGTTTTGGTTTAACGCCTTTTTTCAGCACAAGATGGGCTATACATGGCGACCAGTATAAATGGTGGAGGAAGAACCTGGGAAATCCCCAGACAGAACCACCGACCCACGAGAAGCTACTGGCAAGCCTTCTCACATACCCACACTGGCCGAATCTGAGACTCGAACCCATGCAGACAGAGGTGAGATGGCAGTGATCCGTAACGGTGAACTCTTTAGTCCACGTAGCCACTCGGGGCCCCTCACCTTCTTTATTGTTGTTGTTGTTGTTGTTGTTGGGTTTAACGCCATTTTTCAGCACAAGATAGGCTATACATGGCGGCAAGTATAATTGGTGGAGGAAGAAGCCTGGAAAACCCCGGGAAGAACCACCGACCCACGAGAAGCTACTGGCAGGCTTTCTCACGTACCCACGTTAGCCGACCTTCTTTATTGAAATATTAATATAATAAAGTAACAGTATACATAGTGCTAACAAAATAATAACATTGATGTAACTGTCATTGCTAATGCAAAATAACAATAATGATTTAATTTAAATGGTTAATACAGTCTAAGTCTGATAATTCTTGGTGCATTGCTGTATATCTTATCAGTCAAAAGTGAAGCCATTTAGCAAAACCAAAACTTCACTTGTACATGTATATCCTTATCAGTGCCATCGTTCCAGAGTAAGTCTTACATGCACCTCAATGCTATATGCTTGTTTTACAAATTGCCCTTAAGACTTCAGTTGCTAAACAATTAACCTTTTCAATTCATTTTTCATCTTTAATTGTAGTAGTCATGAATAATAATAATTTTAAAACGTTTGTTTAAAAAAAATGATTTTTTAAAATTCAGAGTGTTAATTTATATCCTGTGATTTTTTGGTCACTCATGCCCACCATAACTATGATAATTCAAATTATGACTTTTTGTCCTGTGACATTCTTTCCCATGTGAATTTGTGACATTTTATATGCCAGACCTTTCAACAGTATTAATCCCATGAAGCAAGTAAACACTATTTTACACCTATTTCTATGATGAAATTCAGCAATTCTGGTATTAACTACTAAGAGGACTAATGAATTTGTTCAAATACATGTATGGAACATCGAAGTTTTGAAAATATACTGAAAAATCAGAGAGACTGAATCACACTCAGCTGCTCCACTGACACACATAGCCTCATTTTAATACCCCATCCATGAAGCAAGGGTACCAATATCAGTATTATGTGAGAGTCATGACATTACATATATCACTGGAAGGGTTATGGCATTACATAGGTTACAGGGAGAATCATGGTATTACACAGGTCACTGGGAGAGTTATGGCACCACATAGGTCACTGGGAGAGCCATGGCATTACATAGGTCACTGGGGGAGTCATGACATTGCACAGACTATAGGGAGAGTCATGGCATTACACAGGTCACTATGGGAGTCATGCCTTCACACAGGCTATAGAAAGAGTCAATACATACAGATCACAGGGAGAGTCCTGACATTACACAGGTCACTGGGAGAGTTATGGCACCTCACAGGTTACAGAGAGAGTCATGGCATTAAATAGGTCACTGGGGCAGTCATGACATCACATAGGCTACAGGGAAGGTCATGACATGTCACAGGTTACAGAGAGAGTAATCACAACACACATTACATGGAGAATCATGACATCACACAGGTTACAGGGAAAGTCATGACATGTCATATGTTATAGAAAAAGTAAACATAACACATGTTACAGGAAGAATCATGACATCACACAGGTTACAGGGAAAGTCATGACATGTCATAGGTTATAGAGTAATCATGGCACATGTTACAGGAAGAATCATGACATCACACAGGTTACAGGAAAAGTCATTTATTATATTACTGGTCACTGACAGAATCATGATATCACAAGTTACAGAGAGTGATCACAACACACAGTTTAATGGGAGAATCATGGCATCACATGGGTAACAAAGTTAAGACATCCCATAAGTCACAGGGAAGCAAAGAAATCATTTCTCAGTGGTATTAGGTTACAGGGAAAGTCACGAGATCACAATGGCATCAATGTTTTTGACTATATTTTGATTTTTCCTGCAGCAAATTTTAATTTGTGTAGTATCAACATTTGTATTGGGCTACAGATTATATGGCAGTGCTGCATGTTAGAATGCAAGAAGTCAAATGAAGCAAGGCAGTCCGATTTGTCTCAAGACCCTTTAAACTGAGAATAAGAGAGATTTAAGTTCACTGATTGGAAAATAGCACTTTTAATGCTTGTTCTGCAGTAGTTACAAAATTCATACTCAATTAACCATTTGTAATCATAATTAATATGCAATATTTACAAAACAATGCAATGTAATCTTCAAATATAAATTATTTTAACTCTTAAAAAAAGGTCAGACACAGAAATTTATCCATTTTAGCATTAAAATCAGAAATATAGTTCATTCATATTTTACTTGGAATAATACATATACACTAACTGCAGTTGAATAAATCTATATATTCAGATTAACTGTAAAATCTAGATGCCATTTCTCTTTAAATTAAAACTATAATGACTAGTCATACAAATATGTAATATTTGTACTGATATGAAAACATAATCAGTTACACTTGTTAATATTTCCAAGTGTAGCTTATTTAAGGATACAATAGATTTTGAAAATACAACCCTACAAGCAAACAAATCCTAAAACATGAACAAGGGATTAACTGAGGTTACTGTTCTTGTTACAGTACCCAGTATCTAATCCATTTTGCTAATTTCTTGCATTCTTGTTACAGTATCCTGAATCTAATCCATTTTGCTAATTTCTTGCATTCTTGCTACAGTATACAGTATATAATCTATTTTGCTAATTTCTTGCATTCTTGTTACAGCATCTAATACAAGGAATATGTTTCTAACTTGTCAGAATGTGCTGACAAATAGTTTGATCCATCTAATGTCTTTTCCTTTTGATTTTCTTCCTATAAATTAATTTGTTTTATGTTCTGGTTACTGTACAAATCGATTCTGTGAATATGTCCAAAGACTCTCCAACAAAAAAAATACAATGAACACGGTTTACACTGCATAGTTTACTTAAATACTCGCTTATATGTCAAGTAGAACTGCAAACTGCACAATCGAGATCTGCCATGGCATAATGCACTGGCAGATCTAGGTTTGTGGAGTCTGCATGGAGTAATCAGATCTAGGTTTGTGGAGTCTGCATGGAGTAATCAGATCTAGGTCTGTAGAGTCTGCATGGAGTAATCAGATCTAGGTTTGTGGAGTCTGCATGGAGTAATCAGATCTAGGTTTGTGGAGTCTACATAGAGTAATCAGATCTAGGTTTGTGGTGTCTACATGGAGTAATCAGATCTAGGTTTGTGGAGTCTGCATGGAGTAATCAGATCTAGGTTTGTGGAGTCTGCATGGAGTAATCAGATCTAGGTTTGTGGAGTCTGCATGGAGTAATCAGATCTAGGTTTGTGGAGTCTGCATGGAGTAATCAGCAGAACAAGCAATGCAGACCCCGATCTGTAGGCACATTATGTGACGGCAGATCACGTCCATTTTCTAGGCTAGACTTATAAGTGAGTAAGTATGGTAATGGTAAATGAAATGTAAACTGTGTAACACTGAGCCAATCATATATTGCTGGTTGATTGGTTTTTAATGACTCTTTTCACACAGAAAAAACCAACACATGTCTATATCATGTCAAGGTAATAGGAGCTAAGTGCACTTTACAAAGGCATACCAAGGCTACCTACCCTGAATGTGCGGGGGGGGGGAGTGGAGCTATCAAACCTTCATACTTGGATTATGACTTTGATGCTGAACTAATTGACCTACTGCAGCTCGAGTTATTTATAATATCTTCTTCAGTGATTATGAAATGTAAAAAATAAATAAATTCCAATAGAGTGGAGTCATTAATTCTCATAATAAATTTTTTTGCAGTTTTATTCTTACAAAAATAAATTTTAAATAGGTACTTAATTCTTTTTTAATGGAGGATGGTTAGCTGGCATACAATTTTCTGTAAAGGTAAAAAAATTCATCTTTCCATTACTGGTTTGAAGAAGCAACAAAATCTCTTTTTAAAAAGACTGGTACACAGTATGCTCAGTAAGAGATAAAAGTAAATGGTGTGAAATTAGCTAATGTTATATGGACAAAAATAGCGACAAAATATTATATAAAAGAAGCAGAGGCGTATTAGATCTTAAATACATAAAATACGAAGAAAAAAACTAGAAAAGGTGAGCAAACTACTGATGTAAATATATCCCTACCTCTCATGCAGCGAACCCTCACCCCATAAAGGAGATGGTCTATAGTTCTAAAAAAATGGCATTAACTCCTTTTAAAACAGTGCAATTACAAATACTGGTTAACGTGCATATCTTTGACGATGACAATAATATGCATTCAGTTTCATAGCAATCCATTAAAAACTGCAAGAATGGTCGCAATGTCAAAATTATGACATACTTTACATCCAGCTGAAGTAAAAGAAACGGGCAACAACTATGTGCATCTCATATTATGACCGTAATATGTATTCTAACGTTTGCAGTGACCCATCGAACACTACGTGGCATATTGTGTTCACAAAATTATGTCATATGTAGCATTCAGCTACAAGTAAAAAAGGGTAATCACTCTTAAAAATTGCTGGAACACTGTGACTTGTCAATCTCTACATCTTCAACTGATGACAATAACATTTACCAAGTTTTATTGCAATCCAACAAAAACTGGGACTGACACTGATGATAATTAGTTATACATTGTATGAAGCTTCAAGACAGAAAGAACAATTAACTCTAGCATCAATTTTGGGAATAAGGGAATTTGTCGATATGCACATCTTCAGATGCTGACCATAACATTTAACAACTTTCCTGGTGATCCAGTAAAAAATGTGAGATTAGTTGCATTCACAAGATTTTGTAATACACGACATTCAGCTTAAGTCAAAAAGGGTAATAACTCATGAAAATGTTGGAGCAAAGTGTTAATATGCAAATACTAAGGTGATGACCATAATAAACAGCATGTTACATGGAAGTCCATAAAAAACTGCTGGGAATAGTTACACTAATGAGATAGTGTCACACTGCATTAGACTTAAACGTGAATGAGCAAAAACTCTAACAAACTTATGAAAGCAGAGTAATTTTTTATGTGCACATATCTTCAGGTGATGATCATAATATTTACCAAGTCTCGTAGCAATCCATCAGAAATTGCCAGACTAGTTGTGATTGTTTCAGGAAGGACAGATGGACATACCCAAGTTTTACTATATACCCCTGTCTCTGTATATGACTCTTTCCTTAGCATTTTATATTTAACAGAATTTCAAAGAGTACCCATTCATAATAAAGTTGGCAAAAAAAAATTACAGAGCTAGAAGGAAACGAAAATTGCAATCATCTCATACACTTCATTTTATATCTAGCATCTGGGTTTTCTTGAACCTCAAATGGCCTTATTGAGGATGATGATAGTGGTAGTGGTTATGATGATGACGAATCATGTAAAAAAATATAATTCCTTAACTTTGTATCTTTGAATTTTAGTATTAATTTTTAAAATCTCATTTAATAAAAATTGCCTACAGAAGACTGTTAGAATTCCAACTGTACCTCTTTTACCTCACAACTATTACTGAACCCTAAAGATGGTAATACATTTCAGTGTCAAGTCTACTCCACTGTGACATGTGTACTAAAGATGGTAATACATTTCAGTGTCAAGTCTATGCCACTGTGATGTGTACTAAAGATGGTAATACCATTTCTGTGTCTGAAGTCTATGTCACTGTGACATGTTTACTAAAGATGGTAATACATTTCTGTGCCTGAAGTCTATACCACTGTGACATGTGTACTAAAGATGGTAATACCATTTCTCTGTCTGAAGTCTATGCTATTGTGATGTGTACTAAAGATGGTAATACATTTCAGTGTCAAGTCTATGCCACTGTGACATGTACTAAAGATGGTAATACCATTTCTGTGTCTGAAGTCTATGCCACTGTGACGTGTACTAAAGATGGTAATACATTTCAGTGTAAAGTCCATGCCACGGTGACATGTGTACTAAAGATGGTTTTACCATTTCTGTGTCTGAAGTCTATGCCATTGTGACATGTGTACTAAAGATGGTAATATCATTTCTGTGTCTGAAGTCTATGCCACTGTGAGACAGTTTACATTGTTCAAAGGAAAATACAAACAAAAATAAGTATCCATGCAAGAAAAAGGATACAAGTTTGTATCCCTGCAAGAAAATATAAAGACTTGGATATCTGCCAATATTTCATCATTCACATGAAAATTTGACAAAAGGTTTTGTCAGGTATGTTCTACTTCTCTCTTTCCTTTTGTCTCTACTACTTTCACCGTTAGCCTAAATATTATTGAATTTTGGACAGCAATGGTGATTTGGCGGGGCAAAGTGGACTCAGTTTTCGTTCAACTTCATGGGTAGATGGGACAAGTTAAGTAGTTAAAATGGCTTTTTTTTATCTTGTGTTGAGAATACAAAAAAATGGAAGGAGTTTTACTTTTTGATGCCTCACATTTAGTAATTCTGAAAAAGACCAAAGTTCATAACTTCCACAGTGCAAGAAAATAATGCAGATCAAACATTTGTTTGTGGGTAGTGCCTCTTTATGGATGAAACTCAAGTTCCAACAGCTGTACCATCCTGTAACTTCTAAATACTGCTAAGAATAAAGTAAGGTTCATAAATATTTGAGGATTTTCATAATTTTGGATCCACTACCGATCAGCTCAATTTAAATGAAAAATCCCTGATCCAAAATTGTTAGATTATGGAGCTCTGATCTACAACATAAACTTTATATTACAAAAAAACTAGCTGAAATCTGGGCATGACTTTTTTAAAACAAGTTTGAAACCCTTAACTAGCTTGGAAATTTGAGACTGTAACATGTACATGACAAGACTTTCTCTACATAGGTGATGTCCTGAATCTTAGTTTTGAAGTTGCAATGATCTTCTTGATCTCTGTTGTGATTGACTGTAGTTTCTGCTTGATCTCCTCACACCTGGGCTGTTGGTGTCAATGCGTACCCCATCACTGCTCTCTGATGGAGATTTGACCAATGGAGAATTTATCAAATGCATAAGACTTTTGGCTGAAACAGCTGGTGAGTATTTACTCTCTGATGGTGATGCTGATGTGGATACTATAGGGGAGTAAGACGGATTTGAGTTTTTATTCTGTATCACTCCTGATGAACTTGAACACAATGTACTTTCTGAACTAATGCCATCATCACAAGGTATGTCCTTCACTCCAGGAATGGTATCACTGCAAGAATGATTTAATGTTTTCTTGTTTTTAACTCTTCTATGTAAATCAAACACTGGTGAGCTAGATCTTTCCTGATGCTCTGTGTTCTTGGCAGAACTAATCCAATTTGCCCTGCCAACCTTTGCTGAAGGCATATCTGGTGTGTCTGTATCCATATCTGCTTCAGTCATGACAGAACATGGTTTTCCTACAACAACCTCAGTTTGGATATCTGAGGGAAGAAATGACTCCACATTCTGAGAGGAGAAATAATCCAAACTGGCAGTTTGTGATGATGTTGATCCCTGAGTAAATGAGTCTGAAACTTCAAACCCCATACTTTTCATCCCTGTTGAAGAGTTACTGGCCTGTGACACATTGCTCTGCCATGAGTCTAAACATCTCCCAACCAATTTTCTACATCTCCTTTTTAAAGGAGATCCATCTTCGTTACATGGAGACACGTCCAAAACCCGCTTTCTTCTTAAAGGTGAAGATGGCAGATGTACTGACTCCAGATGAGTCAAAGGGCCATTAGAATCAGCTTGATATTCATTCCTTAATGAAACTTCTGCTGTACATGTATCTCTACCTTGAATGTCAACAGTGTGAGCTTTCAAACTTCGAGGAGAGAGAAAGATAGGTTCCTGCAACTGCTTTGTAAGGTTTTCTCCATTTGCCTCTAATTTAAAGCTAGTTTCCAAGTCCTTTTTCTGTTTAGGGCTTGTGAGAACATTTGCCTGAGAATTCATCAGCTGCTGTTTGGATTTTAGTTGAGAAGACGGAGACTGGTTGTAACGTGGTTTTATCCTGGGCCACTTGTCAATGGATTCTGGTGTTTTTACTTTTGTCTTGACCTTTGGTGATGGTGTCCTCAGACTCCTGATTTGGTCTTTAAAGGAAATTCCTGTAGATGAATTATTCTTGCTTGTGTCTAAGCCAGCATAATCATTCAGATCTTTGCATTCAATGCCACTGACTTCAAAAGGAGACAAATCTAAACTCTGTCTATATGACTGATTACTATCTCTTCTTTTCTGTGGTGTATTTGAGCATCTTGGTGAAACTTCAGCACGTTTAGAGACATCATGAGAGTCTTTCAAATTCCTAAATTTTCCAGGAGAGGTTATTCTTGAGACAGGCTTAGCCGGACTCTGGGCAAACAGAGCAGCACGCACAGATTTTCTGGTGGGAGTGATCAGTTTACTACGTGTATTCTGACTTGGTGAATCAAGACCCATTGAGATTGAGCCACATATTGGACTTTTGACTGGGGTTTTCTGTGGAGAACACAAATGATGTGACTTTGTGCCTGAATCTGGGACGAGAAATCTTGGAGACATCCTTCTGCTGAGTGGACTGAACAGCTGCTTTGGCTGCATAAGTAGATTGGTTCTTGTCCTAATCCTACTCTCACCTGGGGATGCCTTACATGGAGTTACCGTACACTTTCCTGGAGTTGTTTTTTGTGGTGTTGGACTGCTAGCAAGTTGAGAGAAAAGAAATGAGGAAGATTTTCCTGCAGGACTGGCTTCTGATAAATTGTTAAGACTAAGCAGAATTTTGGAATTGTCTCCACCTTGTGAATGACGCTGCCGTCCAGCAATTCGATCAGCTAGCTGGAAATACTTGGTCAGGTTGCGAGTCCGTTTCATTATTCCTTCAGAATAAAATGCCCTTCTGAGTAAAGCTCGAGCTCGCTTGAATTGGGTTGGTGTGTTGTTATGTTTCCCTTCTAAAAGAAACAAAAAAATAACACATTAGTATTGTCAATTGAGGCAAATAATGATAATACCAGGAAGTACTGGATAGACCAAGTGTCACTATTATATAAACAAAGTGTTTACCAATAAACACAAACACATTTACCAAAAGCACCTTTAAAAGAACCAACAATATAAAGACTGGTGTGAAGCAGTATTGCTAACGTGAGCCTAAAACTGTATCAAAATATCACCACTTTGTCAGCAAAATCATTTAGTTGTTCATACCACTGTTAATCATATATTATCCAGAGCCAGGGCCCAAGCTGCAGCTTGTGAAAAATTTCAAAGTTTTTTCTACTGATGACTGCATCTTTGGCACTCTATATATGACAAATATGTACCAACTGAAAGGTCCTAATGCTTAAACCAAAGCTGATTACAAATATTTACCAATTACAGCTGATTCTGGTAAACATACTACACTGTACTAGTGCTCTGTACTGCTATGAAGTGGAAATGGACTTATGATGTGAACCAGGAATGATGATGGATTTTCCTCAAATTTATACAATATTATCAATTTATATTATTGCTGATATTGTTGTCGTACTGAATCCCATGAAGATATATTGTGATTGTGATATACAGTGAAACTCCTCAAAACTGAAACTTCAATATACTAGAATCTCCACATGACTGGCTTCTTTTAGTCCCTAATTTTTCCTTATTTAATTTCATAAATCAAAACCGCTAAAGTCCAATACTGAAACAAAACTTTATCCTAATTTTCAATCTTACATTAGCTACCCCAACCCTCATAAAACTGAACCTCACTTCAAACCTAGAAATTTACTTTAGCTTCTAAATTCCTGACAGATACTGGAACAGAGAAACTGCTGTTAGCAAGCACTGTGAGATAATGAACTGCAAAATGTCCCAAGGGCTCGTGAGGTTAGCAATAATTGACACACTCACAGACACTGATTAGGGTTGATAAAAGGCTAACCTGAAATCTTTGTGCTGTAAAAACACAAGAGCTTTAAGGAGAATTACTAAATGCTTGTAGGTAAGCCATTTAAGAGAGATTATGTTTATCTGCTTATTATCTAATTGTGATTGTTGCTATTCATTTGTATACATTATCAATAGAACATTTATTTAAAATATCAGGGCTGTATTAACCAGGCACATGGTCTTGCTTTTGATGCTTTTACTGATAGAGACCACAAAAAAAAGTATTCTAAAGGCCATATTCACTCAACTGATGTTCAATTGATACAGATCATTACATACATGTAATTAAGTAGACATAATGTCAGTTTTCTTCACTCACATGTTAAAATGTCAGTGCGACCAGATAAGCATTGTAGGACTGAACAGGATAAAATTATTTTCATTATTATGAACCTGTTCCAAAACATACATAAAAGAAAAATTCGGCACAGGAACATCTGCTGTTTCAGATATTATGAAGAAAATTGATTCTACAAGAATGAATTTGAAAGAATTGAAAAGCAACAGTGAAGCAATCATTTCAACAATGCATGCAAATTTGACAAAATGAATGATAATTTGTTACAATGGTTTAGCCACACCAAGACCAAACATTCCAATCTCTGGCCATCTAAAATATAATTTTCTCTCTCTCTTGTCACATAAACTCATAGAAAGAAAACATTTTGGTCAAATCTACCTCTGACAGTACACTAAAATCCCTTAAACCCTTAATTTTGTTGGGCTTCCAAGGGTTTTTGGTTTTGAGGAGTTTCACTGGATTATAATATCACTAGTATGGAGGCCTGAGTGCCTTGCATAGAGATGTACAACAATGCTTGACCCAATATGGTCTGGATGGGATTCAAAACTGTTACTCACTGGTTGTGAGTCTAAGCAAATGTGTAGGAAGGAAATATTACTCCAATATACTGCTCATTCAGATGCAGAAACATACAAATACCACACAAGTGTGAAAACTGGAAAACTTGGTTTCAATTAAATGGAACATTTTCATTTATGAGAGTTTTTTTTAGCTGCCTTTAACCCCACCCCACCCCTTTTTTAAAGATGAGCTTTTCAATCTCCCGTTATAAAATTATTTCTCAAGTATGGTGAAATCCACTGACACTCCTGTTTCACTAAAATAACTTTCATATCCCATGGAATGAAAATATATATGCTCCCTTTCACCCCATCAATGCAAACTGGAAGTTGGAACGAGAGGGCCTAACAAAAGGACATATGCATATTAGGTTATCTCCCCTTTAATAGGATATGTCACTGAAAACAGCACTGTAGATCTGCTGGTAAAATGTCAATTGAGAAAACAGTACACTTTTGTAGCTGTATCTCACTCAATTAATACTGCATTTTCTGTGATTTTTCCTCCTAAATGGTTTTCATATAGAATGTGATGTAGTGTTTAGGAGGAAGGCTCAAGGTTGATGGTATTTGAAGGAATCATGCAATCAGACATCACAATGGTATCACATTGAAACAAGTATGTTTTGCCACACTTAGCCTGTATTCTTTTCTTTGATTCTTGACTGAATTTCAAACAGTGATAAATGATACGATAGGATCTAGTCATGGTGCTTGTGTACTAATGCATGGACCACAATTGAGAGGACCAATTAGTCAAAACAGCCTTATAGCAGCGACATATTCTGAAAGAGTAGGAGCTATGAAGAGTGTGCAGATACAAAATATACAGTTCTCTCACTTAAAACTCTCAAAAATGGAAGACCCAACTTATGTAAATGCACCACCATTTCAGTCTGAATGAGTGAACATGAAAGAAACAAAGAATGAATGTGAGAAAAGCCAAATCTAAATTAATTTTTGTAACCATAAATGAAAAATGATGAGTTGATAAATTAAATGAAAACAGAATGTAAATTTGGTCAAATTGCCCATTTCAGGTTAGGCAAGAAAATAAACAGCTGTGATAAATTCCCTGCCAGGAGCTTACTTGAAACAGATTTCTCTGGGGACTCCTCAACCACCTGGGTATCCTGACCCTGACCCTCACAGGGTTCACTCTCTGGTCTGGAGTCCTCTGATGACAGCCTCACCTTCAGAGAACCTACAACCTGCTTGTGATGAGGGGTATCAGCAACCAAGCTGTGTCGTGGAGATCGCCATACTAGTAAGAGAAGAAAGTAATAACTAGCAATATTTTCTGCATACAGGGATGCCCCAACTTGCATTATCAGTTGAAAACACATTCTACTGATATGCAGTGTGACCCCGCTATAACACGATGGTTGGGGTCCACAATACCTGACTGTGTTACATCCTGAACCGTGTTATAACAAATCAAGTCAGTTAGGTAAAGAAAAGGATGCATGTACCAAAATATGGACATCAGTGTGTGTGTGTGTGTGTGTGTGTGTGAAATAAAAGTGGGTGCAAAATATGTGCTTCAGATTAAATGAAGACAAAATTAGTCTGAAATACACTTGTATATTGACAACTTACATTTGTGCAGTACAATCCATAATCCATTAAGTCCTGTACATGTACATGAAAAATCCATGGATTCAATTATAGATTATGTTATAAGCATCCCATTAGAAAACACAAAAAACACATATTAAAAAATGGTAAATGGTAGTCTTGTTTGATCTATATGTATTTCATATCAATGGATAATATAGCACAACAAAAGCCTTTCTTCATGGGAAAATAGGGAACAAGTGATACCTGTGATATCAAGAATAAAATAAAACAATTTATAAGTAAAATGTAATGACTGAATACAATTTGGCTGCAGTTCCAAATCTACTTCCTGGAAGAGCAGCAGAGAATATATGACTCTACACTTGGGCTTGGCAAGAAATCAATTACAAGCCTGTCTCTCATACAGCTACACCTAGTCATAATAGGTTAATAGGCTCATTTTTGAGATTTCAAACATAAACGAAGACAGACTGCTCCAGACTGATAAGGGCATTCTTTCTTGATTAGAAGTCCTAGAGAATCATACATCAACGATATCTACATTGACAGACAAACAATTATTGCCCTACCTTTAAATTTCAGAACAAATGAAAGCTGTTCTTCAAAATGACTGAGAAGTTACCTGCAATTGAGCATAATTATTTGCTTGGGGACTTACACCGTGATGGACTTCTGAATCGTTTTTGCTTTGGAGTCTTGGGTATCCTTTCCATCACAGCAACAGACTGTCGACGTTCCAGCTTTACAGCACCACCTTTACTTCTTTCAAAGAGGTTTTTTCTAACTGCGATAGCAAGAAAAAAATGCAGACTATGTGTATATAGTAGTTACAGATTTATGAAAGGTTTCATAGACCTGTTCCTATAATGTACTTCCAATACAGACCTACTTGACCTACTACACTTCTCCTTTGATAACTGGTACACAACAGGGTCCTGTGCAATAAACAAGGATCCAAGTTACTGAGGGCCCTCAAAAAGATTAAGATCGGGACAACATCCTTGCTAGACATAGAGAAAACCTATGTGTGTGTGTGTGTGTGTGTGTAATGGGGCTGTTTAATGGCTGAATACTGATTTTATAATTGTATTGGGAATAATTGTCAATAAAGAGGTTGTTTTAATAAAGTTGTTTGCTTTTTATATAAATTAATTTTATTTTGAAGATACCCATCCTCTGAAAGACTTAACAAATTACTCACTTTTCAACAACTCCTGTATGCAAACATTGTATATTACATCTCTGCCTTTCACTGCTGCTGATTCACAATAAGTTTTCTCTTTGTTCAAAAACTAAGGACATTTTCATGAAACATCTGCCAATGTCAAACCTTGATATATATTGTTCTATTAATAAAATAATGATGCTGTGATTTCATTACAAGTAATAGCAGAGCATCTTCTTATCTGGAACTTGCTTTTCCATAATCAACCGTATCAGTGAAACAGCTTTTTATTAATCAAGTACTCATTTTAATTGGCTTGATCACATTTCTAAATGAGTAGGCTAATTTAAGGTAGCCTTATCATATTACATAATAATATCTATAACAGTGTTTATGTTATCAATTGAAATTAGTTGACCTGACACATGACTGTGACTGCAAGCTCTTATACAGGAAAAATTTGCATTCCTTTTTAACTTTTGTTTTATTCCACCCCATTTTTATTTGATTTAATACAAAAGACATCATTAACATGATAATGTAAAGCAGGTCTGCTTTTAATTGAGTATAACATACAACAAATATTTTCACAAGTCAGAGATCAAAACACAGCTGGAACTTTGGTTCTCACAGAAACACTTGCAGACATAGCAATGATAGTAGACTGATATTTTTCATGTTAGAATACAAGAGAGCATATTGCATATATGATGATTACATTGAAACCAAATTAAAGGATAGAACAAAAACAAGAATATCACTTGACAATACTTATCTAATTGGTATTTATTTATTCAAGACCAGTACATTACTCACATTTTCATGGATCGAAATATCGTCAAATATTGTTACTTAATGTGTATATTATGTGCAGTAGTTTTCTTTTTACAAAAGCAATGCATCATGGGAAATAAAATTTTATGTGCTACAGCCATGGCATTTAATGCCATCACAGACATATAATTTCCAAAATGAATAAGGTTATGGGATGAGGGGAGAGGAAATAGATTCTTCTTTGTCAAATGACAGTGTTAATCCAGATTTAATTTATTGTAATTTCCCAGTATATGAATGCCACTCTCTTGAAACAAATTATCTCGATTATTTGAAGTGAATTTTTAATCTTAGATCTTAATGAAAGTTGAATTTCATTTCATAAGAAATGTTTGGAACATAAATGCTGAGAATAATGGGGGTTTCATTACATATATAAAAGAGGTGTCATACATACAAACTGCATGCTAAAATAATAAGTAAAGAATTAGATTTTTGATACTCAAGAAAGACAACACTAGTTTTGATGCATTAGAATCATGTTATTCTCAAAGGTTATGTGTAGCCAAAATCTACAATGGAACCAAGTTACTATAATACCAGTTGACAAATAATGGACCTATTGGTTGTTGTTGTTGTTGTTGTTGTAGGATTTAATGCCAATTTTCAGCATAAGACAGGCTATACATGGCGGCCAGTATAAATGGTGGAGGAAAAACCCAGGAAAACCTTGGAAAGAGCCACCGACCCATGAGAAGCTACTGGCAAGCTTTCTCACATACCCACATTGGCCGAGCCTGTGACTCGAACCCAAGCAGACAGAGGTGAGATGGCAGTGATCAGTAACAGTGAGCGCTTAGACCACATGGCCACTCGGGGCCCCGGACCTATTGGTCGAGTCTACACTGTGAGCTCAGTCTATGGATAGTTTTTCAAAACTCCAAGGGTGCATATTTCTTGGAGTAAACAACCTGTTACAGGAAATTAGTTTTTTTTAAGTAAACATCTGAAAGTGATGCTCTCTTGAAACCACAGCCACAGGAAATATGCTTTTAAGCCTAATAAGCTTGATAATGCCAAAACTAAAGTCTTAATTCCCTAATTTCATGTATATCTTGAAACTGAAACTCAATGTAGTGGTTGGTGGGGAAGAGGAAAAGCAATTTTACATATAAAAAGATGGTACAGGCATGCTTTTCTCACAGATCTATGATAAAACCGGAAATCTCCTAAACAACAAAGACCCTTACCAGATGATGACCATCTATTTTGAAACCAAAGTTTATTAAAACTGCAGTGGAACCTGTATAAGGCCAGGAAGGGGTCCAAATTTAGATCTGATTATGCAGTAAGCCAAAATCCAAAATCCTAATACATTTTAAGAAGACTTAGAAGATTGGTTTGGTAAATAAAAGACACATCAACACATGAAAGGCTATGTCATAATGAGGCAACAGGAGGAAAAAGCCTTGCCCAGAAACACAACAATGGCCAAGCCTGACCTGGGCCAGATTCGAACATGTACATTTCTGGTTGGGAGTCCGGCATGCTAACCACCATGTCACCATGGCTCAGACTCAGATGGACTTTGGACGCGGTTCCAGAAAACTTGTTTACTTGATTAAACAGGTCCCACTGCACTTTTATTGTGAATTTTTAAAACTATCCAACCTTTATCTGTCTCCCTGTGCTTCCTAACTCTGCTCCTACTGCTGCTGCTGACCTGTAGGAATCACAAGACAATAAAATTTATCATGACTAGCAGCATGTTAATTTGTTGAATAAACCGACAAATATACATGTTTTTCAATGTACGATGTCTAGGTGCCCATGTCATAAGAGATTAATGTAGACAACTTTCTGTCCTGGAATGCATCCAGTGGTGATGTCCTAGGTAAGAAGGTCTTAGAAGTTTACCTTATTTTGTCTTTCTTTTTGTTTTGTATGCCTTTTTTAGGATAACTACACTTAACCAACACTATATTTAGCCAGTACTGTACTGATTTGATGTTAAACCCTGTACATACATACATAGCATATATATCTGCCTATAAGTCAAGTCCGACTACAAACTGCACAGATCCAAATTTGCCATCACATAATGTACTGGCAGATCTGTGTTTATGCAGTTTGATAGGAGTAATCAGTAGAATAAATAATACAGACCCTGATCTACAGGCACATCATACTACAGCAGATCAGGATCTTTGATGTTTGCAGTTTGACTTGGCTTATAAGTGAGCATAAATGGTACCTCAGGATTACTTGAGCACAGTCTTATATTCATATATACAAATGTTACATAATGATGTTATAATGAGTACATAATGGGCCATGTGATAATAAGTATATAAAAGGGCCATGTTATAATGAGTACATAATGGGCCATGTTATATTGAATACATTATGGGCCATGTGATAATAAGAAGATAAAAGGGCCATGTTATAATGAGCACATAATGGGCCATGTTATATTGAGTACATTATGGGCCATGTGATAATAAGCACATAAAAGGGCCATATTATAATGAGTACATAATGGGCCGTGTTATAATGAGTACATAATAGGTCATGTGATATTGAGCACATAATGGGCCACGTTATAACGAGTACATTATGGGTCATGTTAATAAGTATATAAGAGGGCCATGTTATAATGAGTACATAAGGGACCATGTTATAATGAATACATAATGGGCCATGTTATAATGAATACATAATGGGCCATGTTATAATGAGTACATAATGGGCCGTGTTATAATAAGTACATAATGGGTCATGTCATAATGAGTACATAACACCATGTTATAATGAGTACATAAAAGGGCCATGTTACAATGAGGATAAACATCAGCTGTCTTTTGTTTCAACACTGAACTTCTCAGGTGAGTTTCTGCTGATATGATAAGTTCAATTGCAATTGTAATATAAATGCACAGGCATGCTATCACAAAAGAACTGCAACTGAACATCAAGGGTTTTAGTGACCCACATATACTGCTATTAACTTTGGAGATTTCCTCAAAACATTTTCATTGTACTGGAAAATCAGAATCAGAAATATGTCTGTAAGTATAGAGTTTAAGAACATATCAGTACAGCCATAGCTATACAGTGATGACTAAAATGAAAAGTTCTAAAAATATAAAGAATAAATTTGAAAAATGATTTAGGAAGTCAAAATGCATATTTTATCAAATAATCAACTCTATCCTGAGATGTAGTTGGAATTTCTAAACTTTACAAATCGTTCTTTATGTCTTTTGACAAAATGCTAATTTACAATTCTAATTCTTGAACAATTTTCTGCTTGCAAACAACTGGCTCACCTTTAAGTGTATGACTTAGCAGGGATTTGAACTATATGCATTTATTTGGCACAACAAGTAGTTTAGTTTGCATCAAAGTTTTAAAAAATGCAGAAATAATGCATTTTTGCACCATGAAAATATAACTGATTCCACCAAAATCAGGGTATGTTTGCTGGCTGGAAATTTCTATACTACTAAAAAGCAGATATCAACCAAAGTTTGTCCACACAACAATGATGCTCTCACAAATTTGCTGCAACTGATGGGCAAAGACAGTTCAAAACAGGGGTCATGTAAAATGTTGCCAGAAAAAGGTGAAAATCATGCCTGAAATGAGTCTTGTTAATGTTTGACCTCATACCAATTTAGTTACAAGCCACAAAATCCTTACAAAATATCTGAGCAGGAATGGATGTGTGATGTTATTTAGTCAAACTGGGGCCATAATGCCATAAAATTGTAGAGGAAAGGGGTGACAATCAAACTTTACCCAGTTCTTCTTGATGTACAGCATCATACTAAATTTGGTTTCATGCCGTGAAATCCTTCAAAAGTTACCATGTAGAGATGGAAATGCACAATTTTTCAAGTCAAAATGGGACCATAATGTCATTAAATTGTGCAGAGAAATGGTGAAATCAAACTTGTCCTAGAGCTTCTCAATGTAAAGCCATGTAACAAATTTGGTTTCAAGCCAAGTAATCTTTCAAAAAGTACTGAGCATACATGACCATGCAAAGTTTTAAGTCATCCTAAGGACAGAACTGTGTAAACTGTAGCCAGAACACGGAAAAAGATACCCTGACATAAGTTGTTTTCATGTAAAGTCTCATATCAAATTAATTTCAATCCATGACACCCTTATAAAGTTACTGACTGCAAACTAAAATGCAAAGTGTAAAGCAAAGGGATATAACTCTGTAAAATTGTGCTGACATAGATCTCCTCAATGTCAAGACATCAAATTTCTATTCAATCCATAAGTACTTTAAAAGTTATTGAGCTGCAATGAATTTCATCATGGAAGGGCCTTGATTGGATTTGACAGATGGACATGGTAACACTTTATGCACCTTCCAGTGATATAGTGGGGAAATAATAATTATACTTAATACATGTATAAAGATCAATATAAACAAAGAATGCACTTATTTATTATACATGAAATAGTGCATTTATTCTACAAAAAAAATAAAATTCTAAATGAATCTATAAAGTACAATTAAATTATACTAAAAGATACATGAAGTTATTCTATACTACAATATCACTTGTTTGCATCAACTGCCATGATGAATATTTTTGAAAATTCCTAACTGCTAATGAAACTGAATATGACTTTCTTTTCTACTGCCATCTTTGATATAGTAGGTATAATATAGTTAGACTAACTATTGAATGCAGATGGTCTTTTATTACTCAGTACTGTTTCATTCACTACACACCTTTCTTGACTTGTCCACTTTCTTTTCTACAACAATCTGTCTCTTAGAACCAAAGTCAGCTAAACTGGGATGGTGAACCAGTCTACTGCACCTGTATGAAATGAACACAAGTCTAATAGCTACACATTAAATCTTAAATATTTTTACATTATTAAAATACTCTAAATCACACAATTTTACAGATCAGAAAATTAAAGCAAATTTGGTAAGCAAACTTATTTTCACTAAAATGTTATGCTTGCTAAAATTACGTATGAGAGAATGCTGACATCTATAGTTACTAATGAAAGTTTGTAGCTGGGTATATCATTTCATAAGTGCCATCATGTGCCAAGGATGTAATTACCAACATGAGGAAAAGATGAATTTTTGGGAGTTATTTGAATTGTTCTGATTGATGTTGAGTTGGATACTGTCTGTTTAATGCAATATTGTTGGCAGGGATTGATGATTTTTTTGGATATTGTTGGCAGTGATGGATGTTTTGTGGGATACTATTTGCAATGATAGATGTTTTGTTGGATATTATTGGCAGTAATTTTATGTTTTGTTGGATGCTGTTGACAGCATTTCATGTTTTGTGGGATATTATTGGCAGTGATTCATGGTTTGTGGGATACTGTTGGCAGTGATTGATGTTTTGTTACATATTATTGGCAGAAACTGATGATTTCTGGTATACTGTTGGCAGTGATTGAAATTTATGGGATATTGTTGGCAGCAATTCATGGTTTGTGAGATGCTGTTAGCAATGATTTATGTTTTGTTGGATATTTTTGGCAACAATTATGTTTTGTGGGGTACTGTCGGCAGCAATTCATGTTTTGTGGGATACTGTTGGCAGTAATTGATGTTTTATGTGATACTGTTGGCACTGATTGATGTTTTGTGGGATGATGTTGGCAGCAGCTCATGTTTTGTGGATATTGTTGGCAGTAATTGATAGTTTGTAGGATAATGTTGGCAGTGATTGATGTTTTGTGGATATTGTTGGCAGTGATTCATGGTTTGTGCAATATTGTTGGCAGCAATTCATGGTTTGTGGGATATTGTTGGCAGCAATTCATGGTTTGTGGGACATTTTTGGCAGCAATTTATGGTTGGTGGGATATTGTTGGTAGCAATTCATGGTTTGTGGGATACTGTTAGTAGTAATTCATGGTTGGTGGGATATTGTTGGTAGCAATTGCGTTGAACAATGATTTACTCAAGGCTACATAACCACAAAAATGTATCATGTAAGTCAGGTATTGCTGCAGTCAATCAAAGACCTAGTGAGCTGCAGAAAGAATCACTGCATTACAAGTAATATTTACATCTTAGAATTTATATGACAGACTGAAATAGTTTTTATACACTCAACACAGAAATATGTGCAGGCAATAAGGCCATATATACATTCAAAATAGGTCAGTTGGAAACTTTTTTCATGAAAATACAGATGAAACAGAAGTTATCCATTCAATCTTTTCCATCTGACTTACTACTGAATTTTGAAAGTCATCTATGCTTCAGTTGAAGAAATCATGTTTACCATTTGAGTATGGCACAATAACTTGTTAAAACTTTTTCCTCTAAAATATTATGTAGCTACATCAAGAAAAGTTGTTCTAGTTTTCTCGCATCATCCTAAAGGTAATGGAGCTGATTACATAGACATGATTCTTGAAGTCAACATTATGCAGCAGCCAAGCCAACATCCACTCATCCTCCTGAAAAAATCTGACATTATCACCCTCCCTCCATCAGTGTAGATGGAGTTTAGGTTGCAAGATATTACTTATGAAAATGTGGCCTTTGATCCCCAATCCATCTTCTCTAATAGGGGATGAATCCAGGATTTAAAACCTCTGAAGGAAAGAACACATTCCTCCTACAACATCATGCCAATTATGGTCACCTTAACTCAGTGTAGATGGAGTTAAGGTTACAAGAACTGTGAGACAGAAGGATGTATGACTGGATGCAGTGATGGACAACTGGACACAATCTACCAATATATATCTGCAAAAGTGTAGATACAAATATAGTCTACTCTATGCTGTGTACTACTACTCTCTACTGTGTACTAAAAAAAAGCAGAAAATTTTGTGAAAACAAATAAACCTTCACAAACATGCATATATTTTAAATGGCAAATTACAAAGGCTCATATAAACTGTAATAAAATCAAATTTTTTATCTTCTTACAGATCATTTAAAATTACGAAAATATAAGAAATGAATCAACTTCAAACTTTCTCTTCAAGGAAGGTCAGATGAAAATTACCTCTTAGTTCTGAAGTTGCCACTTGTGATGTCCATTGGCTTGTTGGACCCTGGCTGACTAGATGGCTGTCCCACTGATCCCTGATCATGTGACCTGGTGCGAGCAGATGGTGGGCCCTGAATGTCAGTGTCAGCTGGGATGCTGAGGAGGGACCTACTGAAGACGGACTGATCAGCACTACTAATGGGAGATAAAATATCTGCCAACGGTGTGGGTAAAGGCTGCATTAGCTCATCATAGATGTTGGTCAGAGTCTTTGGCAAGGAGTGGCAATAGCTAGAAACAAAATTCTAGGAATTAAAAAGGCATACACACTGCTTAGTGGCATAACAGTTGTCTTTTTAAAACAAACTAAAATGGTAGACAGGACAACTTAAATCCAAATCAGAACCTTTTACAAAATTTGTAACTACTGGTATGTATCATGGATGAAAATGTCCCAGAAACTGGTGTATAGATATCATCACCTGTATGCATTAAAACTGCTTACCAAACAATTGCAAATGCAAGTAAAATTTTCTGGCCATTATAACCCAACACAACTTCTTGTGTTGTATGAAAGTTCTGCACAGGACAGGTATAGTAGTAAACTAAAGACTACTTCAGAGTGGTTTTTTTGACATCAATTAAATAAACAAAAATGTTCTTTATTAACCTTAATGTTGTTAATAGAAAAAGATACTATCCATAAAATTTTCAATATATTGTTACGTGTCTAGGCTTGTAAAAAAGTAACAAGAAAAGAGTCAAGACAACAAGCTTTGTAAAATTTAACAAAATAATTTATTTCCCAAGAAAAACAAGGTAAAATTGAGAAAAAAGACTTGCAGTTTATGAATCAAATCCAAATTAATTCAAGAATTAAAAAATATAAGTCCTGTCAATAAAAAGTCCTAAGTGAATCACAGTTTGAATCCCGATGAAATTCAAGATGGAAGGCGATGATGTCTTCGATAGTTAGCTTTGTCCTGATGTGTCAACAGTTCTTTGTTGAATCACAAAGAATAATATTCCAGTTTGGAATTCCAAATAATTTTCAATACATGTCTTTGTTCAAGAATCAATTTAGGAGTACTTGTATTCCAGGATAAATAAATTACTAATTCCAAAAAATAAAAATTCAACTCAAACTGGTCACAACAAAACACCTTTGAGCTTCAAAGGTTTAAAGCACAACCGGCTATTTCTTCTTATAACAATGAGTTATAAGACTATCTAAAACACAAAATAGATTCCCATATGAGGGTCATGTGGTCATCTTACCAGAACAACGCAGAAACTTTACATGCATGACATCACCTACTCTAGTATGGCCTTAGCTAAAATCAATGATTCTTACTCTGGGAAAAAAAAACAAAAATTTTTTTTTTAAAAAGTTGTTTACTCAAAACTGACACTGGTTCTGAATCAAGGTCTGCAAATGGATACAGTGTTTCTACTACTGCCTGTTTATCAGGTCAAACAGAACTGAATTGAATTTCTAAACAAAATCAAATCCAGTAGACAAAATTATCATTGCAAAAACATGTCATGGAATAAAATAAAATAAAAAAAAAAAATGAAAACTAACAAAAAAGTAATTAAATTACATGTACATAACACTTTCCCCCATAAAAGAAAAAGAAAGCTTTATATAATAAAGCTTTCTTTTTACCATATGTTAATTATACATGAGGTTTATTAAAAAAAACATAAGAAGAACTGTTATGAATTATACAAAGTGTACATGAAATAATATTTCTATACACAGGAAAGTGTATCTGCTATTAAATTGTCTTTTCCCTTGATGTGCCTGATGTCAGTATTATATTCCTGTAACAACAAACTCCACCTTAATAATCTCTGATTTTTGTTTTTCATCTTGTCAATGAAAGTAAGGAGGTTGTGATCACTAAACACAATAATCTGAGAAGGAGCTGAACTAATGTAAACTTCAAAATGTTGTAATGCCAATATCAAAGGCAAACATTCCTTCTCGATTGCTGAATAATTTCTTTGGTGCTTATCTAATTTCTTAGAACAACTGCATACTGGATGATCAACACCATTTTTATCTTCTTGAATCAATACTGCTCCAACCCCAACATCACTTGCATCAACAGACAATTTAAATGATTGACTGAAATTTGGAGCAGTAAGAACTGGTGCACTCTTAAGTATAGCCTTTAACTTATAAAAAGCCTCCTGACATTCTTCAGTCCAAAGAAACTTGTTTTTCTTGCTCAATAAATTTGTCAGGGGTTCAGCAATTATAGAAAAATTGGAACAAAATTTCCGATAGTATCCAGCCATACCTAAAAATCACATCAGTTCCTTTTACTGACAGGCACAGGGAATTCAGAGATAACCTTGGCCTTAGCATCTATAGGTTTAACTTGTCCATGTCCCACAATATGTCCTAGAAATGTTACACAAGCACGGCAGAAATCACCTTTGGATAAATTGATTGTCAAACTTGCATCAGTGAGTCTGTCAAAGAATTTCCGAATTGTTGCTAAATGTTCTTTCCAGGTGTCATTGTAGATGATGCCATCATCGATGTAAGCATCACAATTATCTAGACCAGAGGTAATCATATTCATTAAAAGTTGAAAAGTACATGGTGAACCCTTCATCCCAAACGGTATCACTTTATATTGATAAAGTCCATCTGGAGTCACAAATGCCGAAATTTCCTTTGCCCTTTCCGTCAGTGGAATTTGCCAAAATCGTTTCAGAAGGTCAAATCTGGTGACATACTTGGTATTTCCAATTTTATCAATGCAGTCATCGATTCTTGGTAATGGAAATGAATCTGTTTTTGTCATACTGTTCACCTTTCTATAATCAGTGCGCATACAGAAAGTTTTATCTGGTTTCGGAGCAAGTATACATGGTGAACTCCAGTCACTTTTACTGGGCTCTATGAAATCATTCTCCAACAAATACTGAATATCTTTTTTCAGTATTCCTGTTTGAGAGGGTTCATCCTGTATGGGTGTTGTTTCAAAAGTTTGGAATTTACAATTTCAACATCATGAAAAATTTTGTTTGTTCTTGTAGGAACATCTGGAAATAAGTGCTCATATTCAAATAACCGTTTAAGTTCATTCCTTTCTTGTTGCTGCAAATGTGAAAGTTTCTGGTCCAGATTATTCATAATTTCTGAATTCTGAAGATTTGTCACTCCAAAATCAATAGTGTTCGATGACATTCCTTCACTTAAATCCTCACTGAGTGGGACAGGTACAACTAAATTAATTGCATGATTTACCTGACTATCTCTCTCAACATGCTCTTTTAACATGTTTATGTGGCAAAGTTGTTTTTGTTTTTGCCTCCCAGGAGTATTATGATGTAATTTAAATAATTTACTTTTTTTTTAACCGTGTAAGGACCATAATACTTGGCTTGAAGAGAATTCTGTGGAATGGGCAAGAGAGCCAGAACTCTATCATCAGGCTGAAAACTCCTTTCCTTTGAGTTTTTATCATACCCTAATTTTGTTTTTGACTGAGTAGAGTGCAGATTAGTTCTTGCAACCTCACAAGCCTTAGACAACTAATACCTAAAACTGGAAACATAATGAAGAAGATCAAGTTCAGTATCTTCATTAAAAAGAAGTTTCTCTTTCAACAACTTCAATGGTTCACGCAGTGTATCCAAAAACTAGTTCAAAGGGACTGAATCCTAAAGATTCTTGAACTGATTCCCTAACAGCAAACAATAGTAAATGAATGCCTTCATCCCAATCTTTACCTGTATCAAAACAATATGACCGAATCATATTTTTCAAAGTCTGATGAAATCTTTCTAAAGCCCCTTGGCTCTCAGGGTGATAGGCAGAAGATTTGAATTGTTGAATGCCTAATTCGTGCATAACCTACTGGAAAATTCCAGACATAAAATTCGACCCCTGATCAGACTGGACAGATTTGGGAAGGCCAAATTGAGTAAAAAACTTTATCAAAGCTTTTACTATTGTTTTAGTTTTAATATTCCTCAAAGGAATTGCCTCTGGGAATCTTGTTGATGCACACATAATGGTCAACAAGTATTGGTTGCCTGACTTGGTCTTAGGTAAGGGACCAACACAATCTACCATTATTCTGCTAAATGGTTCGTCAAATGCAGGAATAGGTTGCAGATGAGCCTTAGGTATCTTCTGATTGGGTTTTCCTACTATTTGACAAGTATGAGAAGATCTACAAAATTTACAAACATCACTTTTGATTTCTGGCCAATAAAAGTGAGTCAAGATCTTGTGACAAGTCTTATTAATCCCTATCTGACCAGCCAAAGGAGTTTCATGGGCCAGACTAAGAATTTCCTGTCTGTAAGATTTTGGAACTACAATTTGATAGTTCACTGACCACTCATCACCAGCAGGTACCTCGGGATGTCTCCATTTTCTCATAAGAACTCCATTTTTAATGAAATAACAGACAGGTACTTCAGTGGCTTCAGTTTCACTAATAGCCCTTTGAAACAAACAGGAGATCTCAGGATCTTTTTCCTGTTCGACAACAAGTGATTGTCGTTTGTCACCTTGATTAGAATAAAGAGAATGAGTAGTTAAAAGAGGATCACTGCAATGAATACCTTTTGACTGATCCAAACAAGGAGTGAAGGTGACCTCATCAAATGCCTGACCAATACATGTGTCAGCTAAAGGAATACGTTCCTTATCAACATCATTCTCAAGAGCTTTCTTTGCCATAGCTCTAGTAACTGCACAAGCTGGGTATAAATCAGGGAATTCTTTATCAATAGGATCGACTTTCTTATCCAAAGAAGGCTTATCAGTTACAAATGGATTAACCACAACCTTATCTCCAGCTTGGTCATTGCCTTGTAATAAATGAATGCCCTGAACGGGTAAAGAAGACACTATTTTGACTGTCATGGGTTCTGAAACTAAGTCTGATGACAAATTTACAGAATGGAGAGGAACATTAACAAAGCCGTACTCTACTCCCTGAATAAGAACACTCTCATTAGAAGAAGACTTCTCAGAAAAAGGCAAACTACCTGATAATAAAAGACTCTGAGAAGCTCCTGTGTCCCTTAAAATTTTAATAGGGATAGGATTGGCAAAATCACCCAAGAGTGATATAGAACCCTTCGACATGAATGGTTCATAATTCTCCATAATAAAATCAGAGTGGGGTTTATTAGACCCAAGAAATGTATTGCTTTCAATACATGACCATGACCTTGACCTGTTAAAAATAAGAGCATTTGGGATAGGTCTGTCTTGATTCTGATGCTTATATTTCAATTTGAAGCCATCAGAAATAACGTGTCCTTTCTTCTTGCAATAGGTACACGTAGGAAGAGACAAGGAGTCTGAATCAAGCTTATCGGAAGCTTGACTTTTAAAAGTTGTGCCAGACTGAGTTTTAGAAGGGCTTGTATTAGGCTGAAATACCTTTTTCACCAGAAGACTGCTGAGTGAAAGACTTGCCTACAACAGGAACTTTAGGAGTTAAGAAATACTCATCAGCAGCATGAGCAGCATTTGCCAAGGTTTCAATCTTATGCTTGTCAAGATAAGTCTTAATGTCACTAGGGACACAGTTCTTGAACTCTTCAAGTAATACAAGTTGTCTGAGACTTTCATAATCTTGATCACCTTTCTTGGCTAAACACCATCTATCAAATAACTGCTCTTTTTCTCTTGCAAATTCAACATGAGGTTTGTCCAGCTTCTTTTTTATAGTTCCTGAATTTTTGCCGATAAGCCTCAGGGACTAACTCATAACCCTTTAAGATGCATTCCTTAAACAGATCGTATTCAGCACTTTGCTGAACTGACAGTGAATGGTAAATACCACTAGCTTTACCAATAAGTACACATTGTAATAATAAATAATAGAGTCCAATGCTCCCTTGGCCATTTCAAATTTTCTGCAATTTTTTCAAAACGAGGAAAATATTTGTCTACTTCTTTTTCTCTGAAAGGGGGCACTAACCTAATATTCTTAGTAAAATCAAAACTTGAATTTATATCTAAAGTGAGAATGTGCTTTTCACTTGCCAGCTCTATTTCTTTTATTCTAAACCGATATTCCTTCTCTTTCTCCTCTCTTTGCATTTGCACCTGTCTCTCTCATCTAATTGCATTTGTTCTTTCTGTAACTGCATCTGTCTCTCTTTCTCTCTTTCTTCCTTATCTAATTGCATTTGCAATTGTTTCTCCTCTTTTTGTCTCTCTCTCTCTCCTCTTTCTCAAATTGTAACTGCATTTTGTTTCTCTCTCTCCTCTTTTTCTAATTTTAACTGTATTTGTTTTTCTTCTTTCTGAAGTTCAAGCTTTCTTAACTCCAATTCCATCTTGTATTTTAATTCCTTTACTTTTATGTCAGAGTCTGATACAGACTTACTGATTGAAACCAAAACACTTTTATCCAAAACACTCTTTTCTACCAAATACTGGACCAAAATGTTTTTTATTTCTTGCTTCGTTAAAGAAGCCTCTGCCTCTGAAAGATCAAATTTTCTGGCAAGTTCAAGCAATTCATCTTTTTTCAAACAATCCAACTGCTCTTGGGTAGGATTTGAAAGAAAGATTTGCACTTTTGACGACACTGTAAAAAAGCCTGTTATTTCACTAAACATTTCAAAAATGAAAAATAATGCTTGGTATTTTTTTTTTTAAATTCTGAAACTAGGGGAGTTTAAATTTCAAAAAACAATTTTCTGAAATATTTGAGTCAAAATTCATATATCCTAGATGAGCCCCCAATTTTCTTGTTAAACGTTTTGTTTCTCCTCTTTTTGTCTCTCTCTCTCTCCTCTTTCTCAAATTGTAACTGCATTTTGTTTCTCTCTCTCCTCTTTTTCTAATTTTAACTGTATTTGTTTTTCTTCTTTCTGAAGTTCAAGCTTTCTTAACTCCAATTCCATCTTGTATTTTAATTCCTTTACTTTTATGTCAGAGTCTGATACAGACTTACTGATTGAAACCAAAACACTTTTATCCAAAACACTCTTTTCTACCAAATACTGGACCAAAATGTTTTTTATTTCTTGCTTCGTTAAAGAAGCCTCTGCCTCTGAAAGATCAAATTTTCTGGCAAGTTCAAGCAATTCATCTTTTTTCAAACAATCCAACTGCTCTTGGGTAGGATTTGAAAGAAAGATTTGCACTTTTGACGACACTGTAAAAAAGCCTGTTATTTCACTAAACATTTCAAAAATGAAAAATAATGCTTGGTATTTTTTTTTTAAATTCTGAAACTAGGGGAGTTTAAATTTCAAAAAACAATTTTCTGAAATATTTGAGTCAAAATTCATATATCCTAGATGAGCCCCCAATTTTCTTGTTAAACGTTTAGGCTTGTAAAAAAGTAACAAGAAAAGAGTGAAGAGAACAAGCTTTGTAAAATTTAACAAAATAATTTATTTCTCATGAAAAACAAGGCAAAAATGAGAAAAAAGACTGACAGTTTACGAATCAAATCCAAAATTAATCCAAGAATTAAAAAAAATATAAGCCCTATCAGTAAAGAGTTCCAAGTGAATCACAGTTCAAATCCCAATAAAATTCAAGATGGAAGGCGATGATGTCTTCGATAGTCAGCTTTGTCCTGATGTGTCAACAGTTCTTTGTTGAATCACAAAGAATGATATTCTAGTTTGGAATTCCAAATAATTTTCAATAAATGTCTTTGTCGAAGAATCAATTTAGGAGTACTTGTATTCCAGGGTAAATAAATTACTAATTCCAAAAAATAAAAATTCAACTCAAACTGGTCACAACAAAACACCTTTGAGCTTCAAAGGTTTAATGCACAACTGGCTATTTCTTCTTATAACAATGAGTTATAAGACTATCTAAAATGCAAAACAGATTCCCATATGAGGGTCATGTGGTCATCTTACCAGAACAACATAGAAACTTTACATGCAAAACATCACCTACTCTAGTATGGCCTTAGCTAAAATCAATGGTTCTTACTCTGGGAAAAAAATATAAATTTTTTTAAAAAAAGTTGTTTACTCAAAACTGACACTGGTTCTGAATCAAGGTCTGCAAATAGATACAGTGTTTCTACTACTGGCTGTTTATCAGGTCAAACAGAACTGAATTGAATTTCTAAACAAAATCAAATCCAGTAGACAAAATTATCATTACAATAACATGTAATGGAATAAAATAAAATAAAAAAAAAATTAAAACTAACAAACAAGTAATTAAATTACATATACATAACAATATTCAATATGTGGAAATTGTACATGATCTAGATACACAGTTAACCAAACTGGCTGCTTCTGTGTGCTCGAAAAAAATAACTTGAACATCATCTTTAGCAGTTATTAAAATAGAGAAAACAAATTTTACCAGACTAAACAATACCAGCTTTTGAAAGTGCAATGATTGAATTACTAAAGAAATAAAAAGTGAAAAAAGTTTATTGGCTCATTTTTTTTTACAATTTACCTTTGAAGTCCAGGAAATGAAAATGAACATGCAGAGCTAGCAGTTTTTTATAGGTGCACATCTGAAATAAGAGCTGTATTCTCTATAACCCAAATTACACCCATCAATCATATACCAAAATAAAGGAAATTAAAAGTTCTTTTAACAATTCTAAGATATACAAGAAGTTTTTTAAAAAAAAAACAAAATAAGTATAACCAGCGTGGAAAACCTAGGAGATTTTTTTTCTTTAAAAATCAAAACGCTATGCAAAGTGTGAAACTAGAGCAGAACCATGGTTTTCTGATATACCATAAAATGGTTGATAGTGTGCCTTTCAGACATACCATAAACTGATCTAGAGTCAATGTAACTTTTAGACATACCGTAAAGTGGTCTACAATCAGTATGGGTCTCAGACTTTTATGTCACTTTGACAAAAAATTCTCTCATTAAGTAAGCAGACTGAGGCATTTTGTAAATTTTTTACTAAATCAATTCATTTTAAAAATTAAATGAGTCATCAGAGCAAATGTACCTGTCTTGTCACATTCAGTACATTTTGTAATCATGTTCTGCATATCAAAAATTGTATATTAAAGTGTACATCAAAATATTCACGTAAGCACCTTACTGATGTTAAATAAAATATTAATTTTAATAATAATGAAGTAATTTTTTTTACTAATATTTACTCATTCCTGACTGCTGAGTGATCTGCACTGCATATGTTCTCATAAAACCTCCTCAAAAGAATTTATTGATTGCTTTGAACTTTTACAATGGCAGCCTGGCACTAAATTTATGCCAAGAAAACCAGACATCAGGTCTAATCATCACCAGTAAAGGGGGTAATTATAATTGTTCCCAATATGTAGTGCTATCATTGCAACATCCCAAACATAACATTCAATCCAGTTTACAGTGGATCACACTCTTGACTGAACTCATTTAAAAATGTTGACTAATTTAATTCTGAGTTTGTTGCATGTAGTTCTCAGGGTAGTTATATAATTATCATTTAAGGAATATTGCTCATCAAGGAGCAAAATAATGAAAATCGAATAAGCCTGACTCTCTGAGAGAGTCTAAGATGTAATACTAGTGTCATGGCCAACATTTGTAAGTTTTGGTGGATGAACACTAGGCTAGATGTGTGAAGAATAGATCCTCAGAAAAAGACAATTCTTGAAAATAACACCCAATGATGTATCAAACATCAACGAAATACCTGCACTTTAAATACTTAATGTTATTCTTGCAACTTTTTAACAACAAATTGGTTGCAACAGCCTACAATTATCACTTATGGGTAATATCAAATAATGACACATAAATGTTGTCATTATGACATAATAACAACCACAGGCTTCTCACTATTTACATCTGATATCTCTTACTAACATGTAACGGGAAAAAGATTTCCAAGTGTGTTCCTCAGGTTACTTTATGCATCTTACAGATGATCTGATTCCAGAATTCCAGATGAATCCCAAAAATTATCAAACTTGTTTTTTTCAACATTACCAGGAAAGCTGTCAAGTTGCAAGCATTAATCCCACAATCATCAACATTTCTGGATTACTGACAGTACAGTCCATATATTTATGATGCATTTTATTTCCTATAACAAGAAATGTGAAAATGCTTTATTGTATTCATATCCAAGTGAAAAATACTTGAAAAGTAGGGCTTGTTAATTGGATTCCAAATCTGGTTCTATTATTAGTCTTATTATATTTAAAAACCCATAAATTTGTCATCTTTTTCTGACAAGAACAAGAAAGGAACTTAAGCAGACTAATAAGTTACCCTATTGGCCCATGAAATGCATCCACCTTACATTCTGATGAAAGATGCTTCTTTAACATGATACAACATTATCTTGGCTTTAGATAATTATAACGATGCTTTTGGACAGAATTCCTACTATGATTTTTCATGTCCATATTGTATTATCAAATTGTAAGAAAGGAATTAGGCATATGCCTTAATTGTCTCCCACAGGAAGAATCGAAAGACAATTTTCAACCATATGAAAATATGACACAGTTTGCTGAAACAACTGTACTAATACACTTCAAATGAATAATTTTTCTTAAGGCATAAAACTATGTTTATTGAAATACAGAGCTGGCAACCCTCCAGACTCGCAGTTTGTAAAAGAGGGATAAAAATGAGTGAATTTTGAACACACTGAGTGAAAAATTATACCAAGACCCTAGCTCCATCCACTCTGATGGTCAGTACTGCATTCCATGAAAATCCCCAAATAAAACTAAAACCTATCTATACTGATTACATGTACAAATTTATTTGCCACCCAATTTACTGATATACACAAACTTCACGCTACTTGTCATGATATGATGCTGTGGCAGCCTTGAACTTCCTCAATTGGGCTATGGTAAATTTGTTCTCGAAACAGTCCAGGCTTCTTGCCTGCTGGTAAATCTTGGTGACTAAAATTGTTGCAAATTTTCAGCACCTAATAAGGCACTAAAGCTTGTCTTATTTTTCCTTACAATAGGGAATACTCTTTCACTGTCACTGTTGTTGATCTCCAACTGAGAAAGGCAGGCATTGTCACTGTTGCAGATTTCCAACTGAGAAAGGCAGGTTGGTTATGTTCAACAAGAAAACTCACAAACAATGCTTCAGCATTGGTAGTTTGCAGGACTTGAGTAGGTGGCTTAAAGTACTCCATAGCTGAAATCAGCTTGGGGTGCTCCTAATTTTCCCAATATCTATATGCTTTTTGCTGGCAATGTGCTTTTTCACATTGTTCTGCCACATGCCCACAGGGACTTGTATCACTGCTTACAATTTATCTGTCATACATGTACTATATAATAATATTAATATATAGTGCATGTATGACAGGTAAATTGTAAGCAATGGTATGAGCCCCTTGTGCACATTTCCAATTCTAAAACTTCGCAGCACACTAATGTGTGAAAAGCATAATGTACATCGATGTTTCATGGCTGAATGCAAAGCCAATTTTTGGTGTACTCCAATCTATGCTTCACTTTTTGTGGAATACGTATCTTTTTCCTTGGAGGTGAAAACAATTTAACTGTAGTGTAGCTTAATTACTAAATGGTATTAATCGATGAATGGTTACCAATTAGTGGTGTTGGAGCATGTGCGGAAAAATATGAACTCAAGCAAATTACAACAAATGCTAATCTTTCAATATCTCAAAAAAATTCCAACAATCAAAAAAGCTTGCTTCGTTTAGCGTCTGTTTAAAAAAATATTAAACTTGCTATGAGTATGAACATGTGCCATTTAAAAAAAAATCAGCTAGGCCCCAGTTGTCTTCACGAGTATCTGTAAAACTTCTATTCTAAATATAGATTATATACTTTACAATGCTTGCTACAGGGCAAACTGTAACAACTGAATATAATTCTATTAAGATTACGACAAGCAATACAGGACCATTATTAGCATCAGTGACACTGCTGCTATCTTGACTAGCACTTAACAGGATAAAAGTTATCTTATTCCTGATTTAAGCCATTTGAGAATTTGGGAATTTGTGATTATTTTAGCATGCGGTGTGAATCCGTGAATCGCTATCAAGAGTCATGAAATCACACCAAAATCGCGAGGGTTGGCAGGTCTGGAAATATACCATAAGAATCCATCATGAATATGCTATTATCATCAATGGAAATGTGGAACAGAATTTTACATCATTTAGGCCAAGAATCAGAACTGAATGGAATCCTCTGCTCTCATTGGTCAAGAACATAACCAGTTACTGGTTACTTTGTTTTGTATACACTAATACATTTTGTCCTCATCTTTTCTTCTTGTCTGGTAATAAGACCCAGGAATGTTCAAAACACTATCAAGAAAGTTAGGATGGTAATGGCTGTAAGACCCAGGAATGCCCAAAACACTATCAAGAAATTTAGGATGGTAATGACTGTAAGACCCAGGAATGCCCAAAACACTATGGTATAAGTAACTCCTCTTGACCTATGCCTTTAACGATATTGGGTGATATGCCAAAAATGGTCTCTCAGTACGTAGTCCCATGAGATTAGATAAATGTAGTTAATAAAACAGTTCTGCAGTCAAAACCACTTATCTTGAGAACCTGTTTATGTTCAGCATGTTGATTTGATCCCACCAAAAATCCTTCTTTGCTACGGTAAGTTTTACCTGCTTATCTCGACCCCTGTCAAGTCTATAACCCCGTTATGTCGGGCATAAGTTTTCGTCTAAAGTAACACGTGGGCCCACTTTCTTCAATGAAAGATTCAAAAGTACTTACATTCTCATACACATGCTCAACACAGGTGACACTTACCTCAAAATAATTTCATTTTTATCATACATTTAACTATTTCACTTTAGCTTCATCATTCGTGTGTACATAATTATAAAATTCTTCATGAGCAATGCCAATAGAGTCCGCAATCTCATCAACCACTGATTCAAGACATATTTCTGATTGAGGCAATGACATCTGATTGAATATTGCTTTTTTTCCATAGTTATTGGTGACCGAAGCAAATTTATTGTGTCATTAAAAGTTTTGTTTTCTGAACGTTAATCATAATTATATGCATTACTCTATCCTGGGATTCATGCATGTTTTAAAATAGTACAAGTTTTACTTATGCTTCCCTGTTAGTAGCCTCTTTCCCTTGGTAGCCTCATTAAGAAGTTTAAATTTGTTTTAGGCAATGAGGCAGCCCAAAATCTAGGCCAATTTAAGTACATGTAGCATGTAAAAGCTGTAACAACTAAACAGTCGGACAATGCATGTTGTGGTTAATTGTTTACACATGTTGGTTGACAATGGATTATACAGTACAGAAAACGAGATGAACCATTTTTTTTACAGTATTATGAATTTATTCAGTGTCAAAAAATAACTGAATTGGATTTTATTAAATTAAAAGATAATAATAAATATAAATTATTTAGAGCACATACAGATCTCAATAGCAATTTGAATGGAAAAAAAACACATCATCTTTTAGCCATTGCAATGTATTAGGTGTGGTCAGATGCTTATTAACATTTTTTTAAAATAAAATTTTGATTCTGTCTTCAGCCCATAAAATTTGACATGACACATTACAGTGTATCAATTTCCATTAAATAATATCTGTATTTAGATTCATGGCAGCTGTACATACAAGTATATCATATTTCTTTTCCATCTGCAAAGACACAAGCAAATCCATTTTGCTTACATAGGGGTGGTCAGGTTTAGATAAGTTAGTATTTTTTCATCTTCAGGAGTAAGGTTATTTTATTTACTGAGGAATATTAAAACTATGATAAGTTCACTGCAAAATATACATCGACTGTGGAATTAAAAGAGAAAATAGATCCCTTTATCTCAGAAAGTGCACATACATGTACATATTCATGAGTAATTTATTAACAATACTGTTCTTTTTGTATTGTCTGCTGTGCACGGCTGGAATCTGAGTTTGTGTGTGTGATTTGGATTTTTAAATAAGCTTTAACAATTTTTCAGTCATATCGCTATGATGCCTGCAGTGTGACAGTTTATAGTGATGTCTGGCAATGGGGCATCATGCCACATACATGTAGCATAATGTCCCACCCAGTCACATTATCCTGACACTAGGCTGACCAGTCCTAACACTAACCTCTTAATGCCTAGCACCTAGCGAGGCAGCTGCAAGTACCATTTTTAGAAGTCTTTGGTATAACTTAGCAGGGATTCAAACCCATGACCTCCCACATCAGAGGCGGACACTCTAACCACTAAGCTACCGGAGCGGTCAGCTAGAGTCTGAATTCTGTCTAAAAAGTTATGAAATCACAACACTTGTTATTAAAGTAAAACTATACAAATAAAGCAATTATTGATCTTAAAACTACAACCTGTTGGCAATGTAAACCTAAGAGTAAGAGACAGGAATAAAGGTCAAGACATCTTTAATCTTTATGTTACTGATTTTTATGAACCCTGATATCTCAAGACCAGGTTATGTCTAAGATTTTTTTAATACTCTCAACGTAATTGAGGTAACCAGGTTTGACTGTAATTAATAGTCCCCTGAGATGGGATAAATGTAGATGCTAAGCCAGTTCTAATTAAGTAGTCCCCTGAGATGGGATAAATGTATATGCTAAGACAGTTCTATTTAAGTAGTCCCCTGAGATGGGATAAATGAAGATACTAAGATAGTTCTAATTAAATAGTCACCTGAGATGGGATAAATGTAGATACTAAGACAGTTCTAATTAAGTAGTCACCTGAGATGCGATAAATGTATATGCTAAGACAGTTCTATTTAAGTAGTCCCCTGAGATGGGATGAATGAAGATACTAAGACAGTTCTAATTAAATAGTCACCTGAGATGCGATAAATGTATATCCTAAGACAGTTCTAATTAAGTAGTCACCTGAGATGGGATAAATGTGGATACTAAGACAGTTCTAATTAAGTAGTCACTTGAGATGGGCTAATGTATTTACCGAGATATGATGGTATATACTTACTTGTCCACCAGATAGGTTTTCATGAAATCGGAGAGGAAGGCTGGATCAACCAAGAAAGACAATGTCCTCAACATGCTAACAACCTGATGATATTAAAATCAACACATATTAACCACTGTACACATATTAACCACTGTATACATATTAACAATTGTACACAATTTAAGCACTGCACACATATCAACCACTGTACACAATTTAATCATTATAGTACATTAACCACTGTACACATATTAACCATTGTACACAGTTTAACCACTGTACAAAATTTAGCTATTGTATGCATATTAACCACTACATATATTAACCACTGTACACAATTTAACCATGATACACATATTAACCACTGTAAGCATCAAACATGGTGCACATATTAACCATTGCACACATATTAACCACTGTACACATATTAACCGCTGTACACATATTTAGCACTACACATATTAACTATTGTACACACTAACCACTGTACACTGTATAATGCTGATAGTCAAAGAATCGATAATTAATTCGGGGCAATCATAAAGAACATGCAATATATTTTACTATATGTTTGCTAAGTTTGGATCCAAGCTAGCACCTTAATAGAATAAAATATTAAAAATGTGTATCTAGGTCATTTGCAATCAAATTAACAGAAGAATTCTAGACTTTGCATCTACCAGAAGAGAACTGTCCACTGAAATATATAGACGTTTGTACAGAGACTAATTTACATCAATTTTACATGAAAATAATTATTCCAAATCAATCTGACAAGTTTATCTTTCATTATTCCCACTTATCATCAGTGAAATAGAGTGAAAAAGCACCTAAAACTGTATCAACTCATATATTTGTTGTTATATGAAGGCTTGTTCATCTGAGGTTTCATCACCTGTGAGCTATACAACCAAGCACACATTCTTCTGTGTTGGACTTTTATTCCAGTATAAAAAGTAGAGAGTGTGGAATATTGTCTCAAACAAGGTGATGCAGAGACAGGTAATGTACAATGATTGCCATATAACTGTGCTGGTAGGACTATCACATCACCCAACCTCACAGCAATCTTTTTTTTTCTTTCTTTACAAATTATAATGAAGTAACACCAAAGTCAAATCCAACTTCACAGTTGTAAAAACACAAACCTTCATCCATGAATAACATACAACACTGTACTAGACAGCCTTCCATGTAAGAAATAAATTTTCACCAAGGCATGCTCAAGAAAAATAACAGCCTGACCAAATTACAATACTGTTAGACCTCAAATAATGTATACCATCATATTAAATAGTCTCCCTTATTAAGACAGCCACCAAGACATGCACGACAAAAAAGACAGCTCAATCAAATCACAAAATTATAGACATGTATTCTAATATTAGGTGATACATATTAGCATGTAAAGGAAATAAATTCCAATAGCAAATTGCAAATCTATTTCATCTGATTTCAGTATATTTAGTAGGGATAAACCCAGGTTTTTGTGGGCTTCATGGTTGCTATGAACCACAAATGTAAAGGTCCAATGAACAACGATTTTTATGTGAAAACAATATCACCCCTTTCTTAATCCATGAATTTAAGTACGAAAGAAATGTATTTTTTCCCAAAACCACGTAAAAAGAAATAAACAGATAGCAGCCACTCATGGGAAACTCTCTCAAACTCATGTTCTAAACAAGATTACTGTACCCTGTTCACTTTAATCCATCCTATAAATGAAATCATCACCGACTTTAAAATATACAACGATCTTAGTTTGTACAAGCTATAAAAAAATATTTCTGGATTTGTCATTTGTGCAACTTGCCAAGATCAAAAGACAGTAAGCTTATGTGAGAAGCCTGTGATGAACAGAAAATCAAAAGAAGCAGTATATGGCTATTCATTGTAACCAATGAACCAAAATTTCACCATCCTTTACAGACACGTTTTGAATACTGAATGACCTCTGACCCGAATGAAAGTGGACATATCTCATCTCTTCTCAAAGACAAACTTTTTCCATAAGTGATAGTTTTAATTCACAGGCAAACAGATGAAGATATCTAACTATATCTGTCACACAGGCACAAAAGGTGACTTTTCTATTTCTGCTGCAATAACACCACAACTACTTTCCAACCATCCAGCAAATGAATTATTTTGACACTATACCCTAATGATAAAAACTGCCTTGCTTTTGAATTAGAGATATTGACCCTTTTCACAGTCAGCATGACTGGAGTTATGAGTTCATGCAAGAAAAGAAATGTCTGCACATTGATTCACTTGATATTCCTTGACTTAAACAATGCCTTCATCATGAAGCAAAAATTCAGTTTGCATAAACTGAACGGTCAATGTAGGCAGGAAGAAACCATTGTTTGGTTAGGAAACACCTGGCTGCTGACCATGGAAAGCAGGTGACCATTACATCCAGGACAATTGTGCATAAAATTTGGTGGAAGTGGGGTAGAATGGCCATTGTTTACTGGTGACTGATAAGTAATAATGCTTGTTAGGACAGGTTTGATTGTATATAAATTGACAGTACTTACCTCCTCATTTGTTTCTTCTCCCTCTACAATAGACTGGTCCATGTTTAACAAACAAGACTGTGTTTCAAGGTGAAGTAAAATCTGCAACTGATACCTGAAAAAAGCATGTTCAAAAAAGTACAAGAATTCAAGAAAAAGCTATGTCTAACTGGTCTTCTAAATCAACCCTCAAATCTGTGTCAACACTGATGGACAATTTGTGGGTCAGATGTCACTTTTTCATTAATGTGTGTAATTTTGCTGCATACAGATCTGTTTTGAACACACCAGCACTCACTGGTATTTGGTAATAGCTATATGAAACCACAAAATTTAAAATGGCCACTGGATGTAGTGTTGTTTTATTCCCCATGGATTTAAAAGACATCAAAGATAGGATTTGATTCAGACAGTCTGCACATATCGCCAAAATGACCCTTCAAGCAACAGTTGCTTAAGAGACACAAGAAATACTATTAAATGTCTAAAATGTACATGAATGTGTTGTGGACAGAACTGTCTGTAAAATTCTTCAATTTTATGAATAGGTGAATTGAGACTCACAAATTGTCCATCAGTATCAACACAGATTTTTTTCGGGGGGGGGGGGCGCTGATTTATTGGACTAATGAAAAACCTGCTCTGCCATGGCATTATCCAAAATACTTGCATAGTCAATTCAATATAACCTAAGAGTATGTCAATGAGGTTAGTAATATCCGTAATATAAATATACCCTACAATTTCATGGTTGTACATACAACTGTGTATAAAAAATGGAATATTGTAAAGTAAATCACAGAAACAGGAAAAGTAGACCTACATTTTTCAGTGGTAACTAATATTAATAATAATATCAACAAGATGAATACACGCAACAAAATTCATGACTGTTTAACTAAAACTTTAATTTTTCTTAACTGATAAAAAGAACTTTGTAGTTTTCACATCACTATTTTTTTACAGTATAAACCATCAAGTTAAAATGGAATACCGAGTGATGTTGGAAACCTTGTGTTACACTTCATAGATGTCACTCATTGGTTTCTTTTAGCATATGCTCACCTGACAAAGGCACTTAACATGTACTGCTGTTTAGAGTAAATCATAAGTCAAAGTAATAAATCAAAGGCCCATAGCTAATAATCATCCTACCAATGTTAAAAAATGGACTTTTTTCTCTCACAAACCAACAAGCAATCAGAAAATATTTTTAAAAACGTTTCTATGAGAATATTTACACAATCACATTTCTGGTAGAAACTTAATTTCCACTACCTTCTGAATCCATCTTAAACATAAAGATCAATAAATGTGTCTTTCCCTTCAATGGCTATGAAAATAGGATCTATGGGAAGAATCCCTTCCTAGATTCTATTATAATTACCTCCCATCTTTGCTAGGTGGCTACATGTACACCTGATGTTTATCAGTTTAAGCTAGTGCAATACATTGACAATGCTTGATTTGCAGAGAGATATAGTGATCAAGATCTGAAATGTGATCAGCTGGGTGTTCAGAGAAACAATGTAAATTACAAATTTTCCTTTAATGGTGAATACATTGCCTAATCACATGTATGTTAGGAGCATAGGTAAAAAGAAAAAAAGAAGCGCATCCAACTGCTACTCTGGTAGAGGATGTTTTGATAGGGATTCTCATGTGAATGTTGAGACCATTCTCCCAGCAGTGAAGTAAGTAAAAACTGCTACCTGGGAATATGGAAAAACCTGTCATTTCTTACTAAAGAAAAATTTTTGGTGAATCCAGTAAAAGATTTGATTTAAACCAATGATGAAGCTGTGCTGGCCTCAATAAAGGTCTGGCAAATGTCTGAGCAACCCCAATTGTGCCCAGTAGATTTAGCTCCATTCATTACTAGGTTAAATCCAACAGGTAAAAACTGGAGATGTGCTAAAAGGAACACTGTTAATCAAATTCAAGGCTCACAGAGACAGCTCTTATCTCATGCTGATAACTTCCACAGGTGTATCTGATCCTGAGAGATCTCAGAATATGCATGAATCACCCACTTTAGGCGACAAGTCAAAGCTTTGGAAGTTATGTCTTCCTTTCATTCCATTATTAGAAGGAAAAACCACTGATGGCCATGACAGAAAGTTTCAGTATATTTAAGGATAGATCTAGAGACAAGAAAGACTGAATGACAACCTGATTAGAACAGTCCAAACATCTGAATGGAACTGCAAATAGTTTGGGTCAACTGTTCGCTGTTTGGAAAACAACATGAGTGACTGGGACTGACTTAGATTAAGATTGCTCAATGAATGATGAGAAATCCTTGACATGGCCTATGTCTGTTCTACCATGTTGTCTGAGAGACTGAAATCATGGAGTGCTAATCCATAATGGCAGCCACTGTTTATTTTTTTCTCCTCAAAGTGCCAAAGAAAGGAACCAATTTTTTTCATGTAAACTGTTTCTTTGGTCATACATACCCAATCACTATACCTTAGGAATACTATCACTACCTTGCAAATCCAGATAGCCAGCTGAAACTTTTAGCTATGGAAACTAAATGTTGTCTGGCCACACATATCAGGCAGAGTGATTTCCCCTTGATATGGGATTGGCACCAAATATTGTGTGCCTCAGTTAATACTGTAGCAGAATGCACACTCTTCCAGTTGAATGTAACTGTGGGGAGGCTGGGAGGGTGTATCTGTACTATGATTGGGTAAATATTATTGAAAAAAGAAACCCATTTAACTGGAAAAGCTGGGTTCTTTTCAAATACTTTATCCAATCATAATACCTTAGGAAAACAGGTAAGAGGTGGAGGGAGTTACATCCCATTTCCCCAGAGACATCATTCCTAGTTCCATAAGGTGTTGGAGGCATTTTTAAATTGAAAAACTGACCGAAGCATCTTCAGGCTTTAGGAAAAGAGAAAGTCTTTCCTCTTGTTATTCCAGCTAAAATCATCATTCTGCATCCTCAAGAAGCTGCTGAACAACCCAGGAAGGTAAGATGTTTGCACCGCTGCAACAGGTTCAACCAGGTCTACTTGAACCTTCTGGGATGAAAGATCCTTAGAAGTTAGGGAAAGCTGACTCTGACCCCAATCACACAACTTGTATAATGTCAACAAGAGAACAGTTTTGCTTGAATGCAATACTTGTTGCGAATGAGGTATGTTATGACTCTAGGTCTCAAGATATGTAACAGGAAAAAGTGAAACCAGCAATTAAAGTAAAATAAACAAGCAATTTACTTTTCTATAACACAAAGTGAAAATGCAAGAGACACTTACAGTATTGTAAATCAAATCCCAAATAATCGTAAATGTCCTAATCCTGAAAGTCCAAAAATCTAGAATGTTCTGACTTAATTCAGATAGTCTTGAATGTCCTGATATAACGCAATAATGCAATCCAGAATGTCTTTGAACGAGTTCACAATAAACCAAAGTAGTGTGTATAAATCCAAAAGTAAATGAGCAGTAATTCCAATGAATATTTTAAATAATTCCTCTCAAATTATATCTGAATACAACTGTAAATTCTGATCAAAGTCCAAAATAAAATTTTTCACTAATATAAGCTCTGCCAATGTTAACTTTCTAGAATTAGCACTCAACTGACTACTATGCCAGATTTACTATTCCATAATGATGTATTAGGATTTTAAGTCAATTAATCCCAGTCTACTTGTTCAAACTGAAGTATTTTGATCAAATAAATATCTTTCCTTTATAATTTAATTTTTAGATTCTTATTTACTGGATTTATTTTAACCTTTATGCTAGACCATTATGGTTTTGTAGCAGATGATCCTGCAGGGCTAAATTGTGATGAGAAACGAATCAAGAAGTGCAATTTACTGTATGTGCTCATGTATAAGCTTGTCTGTGTATAAGCCAATCCCCCAAACTGAATAGGTAAAAATATTAAAAAGTGCATCACCTGCACATAAGCTAACCCATAAGTCCTAGACTACATCACAAGATGCACAAAGTGTGTTCTAAATGCATTTATTGAAGCAAATCACATTACTAAAATAAAATTTTATCTTCAAACCTAATGAATGTATTTACAACAGAAAAATTTTGGTATCAAGAGTAGAAATACATGTATCGTAGTCTTAAAGCAACCACAGTGACAGGCTCCATAGGGGTTTGTGTTGCACGCATGCATTGGAAGGGTAAATAACAGGCAGGTAGCAATACATGAGTTGGCATGATTAATCTTTAAAAATATAATTTGTGGGATCTCTTTGAAAAGTGTGTTTAGAAACAGAAGGCAGCCAATGTTTATCTACTACTATTGTTTAGTCGTTTGTAAAGCAAAGTAGTTTGTTAGATGTATAGTGCTGAACAATAACTAGTACCAGTATGCTTAATCTGTGGTATATAATGCCTCAGGTATAATGTGTTAGTTTTGTTGCACAATGCCAATGAATTTACAAATATATACATGTTTTATCTACCCATGTGTCACAAAAATCGTCACCAGTACGTAAATTGACGCACCCCAATGCTATGTTTTGCTGATTACCAAAAAACAAAGATTCAGTCTAAAAATCATCGCCGGTGCGTAAATTGATGCACCCCAATATTATGTTTTGCAGATTAACACAAAATTAAGATTTGGTCTAACTACTTTAATGGTTAGATTACAACTCTCCCAAACAGGGAAAACACGAGCACGTCAGTTTCTTACACTAATGTTATCATAATATATTTGGGTTACAACTGAGTGTGGAGCCTGGAGCTGATCTTATGTGACCTGTAACTGTCACATCATTTGTAGCAATAGAATGTTAGAACCATATAATCACCACACCCAAGAAAAAGGCAGAAAATAAACACAAGTTTAAAGTGATTCTCATGAGAAACTATTATTTTATGCGTACCTTTGTCACGCAACGAAGCAACAATTTCCATTTGCTCAACTGTATGCCTTGCGTTGTTCCAAGATATTGTCAGCGTTGGACTGAAAATGGCACCCAACGCAAAAAAATTAAAATTGATCTGAAACTAACAAAATTATCTTTTGGACAGCGTTTATGACCGACTGATAATAGTATTGTTATCAAACCAGTGGAGCCTTCATCATCCAAAGATAAGGTAACGGTTACTCATAAGATAGAACATTGTTTATGCAGCGATGGTTGAAAACACAGTTGGCTACGTTTTCAAAAAGAAGTTAAGTCGAGTGAAGAATGTGACAGTGAAGATGCCTTTATGTTTTGCCATGTATGTACAGAAGCTAAAAAAAACCTCCATGACCAAATGTGCAAAAAACAATAACTTTCAGAACAGTACACTGGCAAGGCATTCTGGGTTGCCAGAACACAAACTGCTGACTGAAGGTCCACAACACCAGGCAGATTTGAATGCAGGTTTACAAAAACATTCTTCCAAATAAGACATAGCACTGAAAGTGCTACTTAAGTGTGTACATTGGCTAAGTGTAGAAGACATCCCTTTTTTAAAAATACAAATCTCTTCTTAATTAAATACATGACTTAACTGCTGAAGAAACTGATGCCATTGGCATTTTGAAGAATTCTGCCATTCAGCATGACTTGGCTACTACCTGTTCAGAGTTGCTGGAGAGCCTATCAAACGCTGATGATAGTCTTACACATGACCTGCAAAATTCATCATTTGTGATAGCAATGACATAGCCAACAATAAACACCTTGTCATATATGCTGTGATTATTTCTGATGACATGAAACCATCAACAAGATTTTTAAAAAATATAGAATGTTCAGATGCTTCTGGCAAGGGAATTGCCTTATTGGCTTTAGTCACATTATATAACTAATATTTTCGTTGTGTATTTAAACAATATAATTATTTTTTAAAAACTACTGAAAACTGATCATTGGCTTGAATGAGACTCATAGGTTTGGATTCTGACTCACTGTTTTTTGCCTTGATGAATCAAATGACTTACATGAAGCAGTTTGTATATAAAACACTGCTCTGATGTATTGCTTAATAAGTAAAGGCAGTGGTCATGGTTTCTACCCAAAGTTATAAATATCACTATACTTGAATGATGTCCACACTGAAAACCAATCACATTTTTGTCAACTGGATCACACTATTGGTAGTAAAAAAAAAATAAATGAAATAATGATAAATAATTATCCAGTGCAAATTGATAAGCAACCACCCATGGAAAAAAATTACAGGATAAAGTATAAATAGGATAATACAACTATCAAAAGTTATTTCAGTTTTAATTTTTATTTTATTAAAATTTAAGGCAATCAGTTAAAATGAATAGTGTTTTAAGTAAAGGAAAGTGTTTCACCTATGATGCTGCATTCAACTTAAAGTTACTGAATAGGCAGAAGCTAATAACTGTGCTGCAGCACACATTTTTTTGTGTAAACAAGAAGCAAGTATGGGAATGGCGGAAAAGCAAAGCAGCATTTGACGAAATGCCAAGAACAAAGAAAGCTCATCGGGCTGGGATTGCCTCATTCCCCGAAGTGGAGAAAGAACTCAGCGATTTTGTAAGTGAATGTTGACAAAATGGATACATTGTCACACGAACTGCAATTTGTCTGCATGCTATTTAAATGGCGAAAGATGACAAATACAAGATGACAGATTCAAAATTTGTTGCATCAGCTGGTTGGTGTTCATGTTTTATGAACCAGCAGTGTTTCATCTAATATCAGAAGCTCTGTGGTAAATGTCTCTGAATGCGTTCAATATCAGCATGCTGAAACACTGCTGGTAGCTAGCTTTCAAAAATGAAAACTTCAGAATTGCTTGGATCATAGATCTTTTCCAACAGTCTGATATTTCCTTTATCTTTGCCAACAGCAACAGTAGAAGTAATGAGGGATGTTCATCCTTGTCTTCCAAGTCTATTGAAGCCTTCATGTTACACCCTTAGTTCACAGTTGGCAGAGGTGGGCATTCAGAATGTGACAACAGAACACAATATATTTCTCCACAGCTGCTTTAAAAGCTAAATTCAGTCTATTCAGTTGTGTGAGATGAGTCATCAAGGTCATTCCTGCAACTGCTATAGGGGTTGTCTTCATCTGGCACTACATCTATGTTCATGTCAAATATTCCCAGTGGCATTAGATGAGGCATTGACAGGTATCTCTAGATCAGATAAAATGTAAACAAATGACTCATTAGTTGAGTTGGTAGCTAGGTAAATGCTATTGCTGGTCCTGTTGTATGGATGGCAAGAAACTTTTGCTTGATGGTTGGCTCAGATGTTGACTAGATGGTTGACTCCTGAAATGCCCATGCCGAATGTGTGTCAGAACTGACTGACTGGCAAATGTGATCCCCATACAGTTCCCCATACCATAAGGCTTAACAGAATGCCAAATCTATTGTTCAACAGGTACAGCTGGATGGTCAGCCTGGAAAGCATTGGAACAGAATGTGTGGAAAAACAGACCCACCAACAGATCCCTGTATAACTCTACATACTACAGAATGGCCAGCCAGTAAGCAGCACATCCTGCTGGTGTGACAGATCTTGGTCTTCAGTCAAAGGTACAATTGGATGGATATCTGGAATGGCTGGTTGTCAGTCGGATCTGTGGCATTTGGCATGGAAGGATGGCAATATGGATCACCATAAACTGACAAATACCTTCTGTGCTCGACTTACAGGACCAAAGGCCATGCTCAGGCATGAAGTCTGACTTGCTGAACAAGAGGAGGCCACTCTCCCTTTAATTCCAAGCCACTGTTGGAGGTTATGATACTTTCTGGTAAGTGAGTCTTCAGACTTTTTTGCAAAATAAAGAAATAAGATCCTTCTGATCACTCTGCATCTAAACTGCAGTTAGAAGTCAATGAACACTTAGGACAAGTGAGACTAGTATCATGCCTGTCCTCATTGACTTTGGCACATCATGTTGTCATTGATGAATTTAAAATGACAACAATGACAAAAATATCAGAATACCCAAAAGATTCACACATAATGATAACAGCACTGGAAGAACACATCTTGCAAAAGAAACACATATGAGTGTCCTCATTAACTCTGACACATGACATCATCATTACTAATATGAAATGACAAGAACAATGTAAATATCAGAAAATTACAGAATGAAAGTGTTCATATATTATAATATCCAAACTTGTGTGCATGAATAAACAACTAAAAATGAGCACCAATGATATAGTGTTGGAGCACAATCTAAGAATGAATGAAATCCACAACAGAAAAAATAATGGTTGCAGTATTATGGAATTTATACCAACTTTCCGGCTTGATATGTTGAAATCATGAAGATATTCAAAAATTCTGAATGGCCTTGAGATACTGTGTTGACAGTACCTTGCAAAACGACCTTGCAGTGATCAGGGGAGGCAATATGTAAGAGTTTCTTCCCTTGGTCTATCTGATATGGATGAAAAGATCAATTTGAGTTGGGTTTTTTTTGGAGGTAGCATTGTTTTTTCTCCAGATGTTCATATGATTGGGAAATATATTCAAAATAAAACACTTGAACTGACAAACATTCAGTATACAGGAATCCACCAAGGTGAGTCATATGAGGTAATTAATATGGTATCTGGAAAAGTTGATTCCCACAGATTCTATTTCATAGTCTATATACCAAATACAAACCATTGTGTCTTTCTGGATTTGAGAGGTGATAAGAAGTAATATAGTAATGAAAATATTCTTGGGTAATATATTTTGATTGAAATGTCTATAAAGCACATATGCCTCTGCATATAACATGCAATTAGCAGGAAAGGTTCTATGTCAAACACGGGTCATAAAACTGTAACATTTTGCTGGATAATAGTAAAATTTGAACGATAGGTCTTCTTAATTTCTTTTTGAGGCATGAAGTCCTTCAAAGGCGACTAAATGGAAACTAAAGTTGTAATGGACATGACAAGATGGGCAGATATGGGTAACACTAAATGCATAGTCTATAGACATTGCAAAGTATAATAAAAATAATAGGAGGCCTAAGTGGATCTGATATTACTCATCTGGCTTTCATGATTTAACATTTTAATAACAGGCTTAAGTAGTATTGTAACAACACAACCTAAGTACACTGTCTCTCAAACTTCACATGATGCTAACTGTATCTATTTTACTATATCCTGATAGAAAATTCTTTATAAAGATAATTAGTATGCATAGTTTCTTGCCCATAATCAAACACATTTAAGATTCTGATGAAACAAACTCATTTACTGAGCTTAATAGAACTGGAAGAGATATACAGTCTCCAGATCCTGAGAACAGCTTAGCCAATCAAATGCAAGATATCTGATTAATATGCACAGATCTGACAGATTGCAGACCCTGTCTATGACAACAAAAGACTTTTTTCTCCTCTAAGGTAGAGAAAAATCCAATTAGAATTCAGTCTCATGAGTTTTAACAAGCTAAGCCAATCAGATACAAGATTACTTCATTAATATGCACAGACCAAATCATTCAACATATTGTTAACATAAGACTATGCAACAAGTTTGATCAAAATCTATCGCAAATGCAGTTGCTAGATCTCAGTTAACAGATGCAAGGTCACATCATTAAGATGCACGAATTTCAATCATAATTTTTCTCAACCAAGATCTTGATGACAGAGGACTTTTTACCAAGTTTGAGCAAAATATTCAGCCAAACTTGGTAACAAGCTCAGCCAATAACATGCAAGATAACCTCATTAATATCAAAATTGTCTGAGATCTTGATCATATAAGGCTATATCAGAAGTCTGATCAAGACAAGATATAAAATATAGCTTCCAGATTGATAAAAACCTCAGTCAATCAGATGAAAAATCATCTCATTAAATTGTAGATTTTGCTCATTATCAAACTCATTAAAGATCTGGAAGATAGAAGCCCACATTACAAGTTCAATCAAAACAGGATCAGAATTATGGCTTCCACAATGGAAACAAAGTGAATCTGATGCAATATCACCACTATAATATAAGTAGGTCTCACTCATTATTAAAACTGTCTAAGATCTTGATGATGTAAATATTTAGCATGCATGAATCTCACTCATTTGCATGATCTCGATGGTATAAGCCCATAGCTCAAGTCTGATTAAAATTAGATCAGAAATGTGGTCTCATTAGTGGCAACTAGCTCAGCCAATCACAAGCAAAAGCACATAATTAATATCCAAGCATCTTGCTAATTATCAAATTCATCCAAAAAGTTTGATAACATAAACCCAAATTCAAGTGGTTTCAAAATTGGATCAGAAATACATCCTATAGAGTGGTAACAAGCAATGGCAACTGATGATGCTGGCAGGATCACACAATACACTCATTTAGCCTTACAGTGAGGTGAGGTTCAATATACTATTACAGATAAATTACAAAAAAGTGGCCCTTGTTATTTGACATACTGTTTGCTAAGTAGCTGCATTAATTCAGCTTCATCTGGACTCCCAGAAAGGGTGAAAAATGACAACAGTGTTTTCGTTATCCATTTTAAAACAAAAAATACTGAAAGTGTTATAACAGTGTTCTATTTGTACTAGAATCTTTTAAACATATTCTCAACAGCCCACATAAGCTGACCATTCTGGAATATTTCTAGTTTAATCATGTATGGGAAAAATCTTATGGACATTTTAAACAAGGGTAATGAATGTATCAAGGTCAAATTAACCTGTACAATTAAAATTTTGAATGGTTACATTATGAGTCATTTACAAGGGTTTTCTTTAAAACTTTACTGAGAAATAGTTTCCTTAATAATATTTAAGTCGTCATCCTTACTGATGTGTTTAGCATTAGATTCTAACAAACAATAAGCCGACTCAACATTAGCTCTATAATTTTTTTACTTATCTGGGAAAGCAATAATGTTTCTCTGAGAATACTTACAAAACATGACAGCAGCAGTCATGCAAGATCCAGCCTGTACCCTCAAGCACTACTTGAAGTGCACAGAGACAAGTTGTGGCAAACACAAAGGACACTTTTTCCCTGTGAAGGTGAGAAAACAGGCCATCACCTCCCAAGCCAGATCTTTGTGGCTTAAGTGTGTTATATTCTCAGAACACTCTCGAAAGATCAGGGTCAACTCATGAGAATTTCAGCTCAGGAATTAAGAACAATCTTTCTGAACCCTGCATTCAAACACAATGTTTGATCTGAGACATCATATAATCTTTGGGTGGCCTTGCCAGTGTCAACCTTCTCAAGTTTTTATCTTGGGATTTAGCTTCAAAACCTGAATCTGGTGGGTCCCATGGCCGTGGCCAAGATGACCACTAGACCAAATGAAACCAACACTGCCTCTATAAGCTTCGCTGGATTCACCAGTGAATTTTGATGGTAATAAGATTTCAAGAGTCATCTTCTTAACCTGACAAAGTGGTCATGGTTCATGTGACTTTTTAGCTGTGCTGCTTTAAGTAGGAGAGTGGGCTATTGTTCATTTAGGGAATCCAATCTTTCTTCCCTAGAAAGATACCCAAGGATGCTCAGCACTCCCTCCTCCTATTTACGTAAATTATGTTTTTATCCATGAATACTTACCCAATCAAATTATTTAAAAACCCTCCCAAACACCCTGCCACATGAGCATCCTAGTTGGTATTTTTGCTCAGCTAAAAAATCGGGTGAGACATGGAGATGGAAAGGAGAGGTAATGGGCAAGAGTTATTGCCCTCTGTATATGTGAGCTGGAAAAGACAAATTTTTGTCTTTTTAGCAGTGCTGGATTCACGAGGTAGCAGGTTTATAATGTTAATGTGATTGGGAATGCATCTGAAGGAGAAACAGCCTTGTGAAATAAAGCATACCATACTTTATAAAGTATTTGCTTAACACACCAACCTTGAGACACAAAAGTAAACCTTTTTCTTTAGTGATTAGATAGTTTCCAATTCCAAGATCTTCAAAGTAATATATGGTGTGTTTCTTAGACAACAAATTTTTTTAATCAATTTGTGAATGAGTTCTTTGAAGTTTCTTCAACATTTAAATTATCAGGTGGATGTCCGCACCAGAAGCTGAATGCCTAAAAAAATCATTTCTAAGAACTAACTTAATTTCTGAAAAATTGTGACAAACATGTGGTGACATACTCTCTAATTTTCTCCTCGATTTTCTCATCTCCTAGAGCTGCATACTTTTCTCGTAACTTTGATGCAGGGATGATCATTTTATTTCCCAAAAACAATTTTGCCCATTCCTGAAAAACAGCAAATTAGCAAATTCATGTAACAGTAAGAATTACATGCCTCATTATTAATATGCAAATGGTCAATTATACAGCTGGTGTGTTAGGAAAAGAATTCAGGTTGGAATATAACATTGCAAGGAGGAAACTTGGCACCTTAATTGCACATCACACGTTTCTCAAGGCTTCTGTTGAAAATACCAAAACCAAAACAACCGATGGCTATAATACCTGAGTATTATTGAAATCTGGTTTCTTCATAAAATGAAAAACTGTGTTAACAATCTTCTGTATAGAGTGATACATCCCAGCTGTCTCGTCCTCAAGGGTGGTCTTGTATACGTCATGAATGTAACTCAAGAGTTTCTCCTCGGACTCAAAATCTGAAGAAGAAAAAAAACTGCTGTAATTTAAGTCAAGTTTTATTGGATTAAAGTCTAAATGGGAGCATAATTTTGGGGTTTTAATAGAATTCAAATATTGTCTGTTTATAATCTCCAGTCTGACATTCGACCTAAGGGTTCCTCCATATTATATGTGATTGGAACACCCCTAAGGTGTGAACATTCTATTATGATTGGAGCAAAAAATATTAAGTTCTGCTTAGAATCCGCTGTTGATAGGACACCTCTCCCCTGATAACTTGCACACAATGTGGTCCAAAAACATAGATTATAAGACAGGGCATGAGTTATTGAGAAGACTGGGGGGCTTGGGTTAGTGGTACTGTTTATTGGCTGAATATTCATTTTATAACCATGTTGGGAATAATATTCAATAATCAGCTTTTCTAATGAAATTGTTTGCTTTTCGGTATAAATTACCTATATTTCCAAGAGAACCAATCTCAGAAAGATCATGAAAAACTTCAAGGTACTACAACACATGATGTATATGTGTGTCTCATTGTGTACCTGCAAAACATTGTCACTGCTGTTTGCGCAACAAAAAAAATCCACTGTTAAAAAACAGACACATTTGTTTCAAGTAAAATCGATTGTTTAAAACTGTTTTATTAGTGAAATACTGATGCAATGATTTCATTGCAAGTAATAGTGAATCTTTTGCTCATCCTTTTGCATACCAATGAGTGCTAATTCAGTAATTTTAAGTTCACTACAAACTTTAATTCAGTAATTTTAAGTTCACTACAAACTTTAATTCAAATTCACAACAAACTTTGGAACTTGTTTCTACATACTGAACTGTATCTGAACAAAGATTTGAATTCACTGGGTATTCTTCTCACTTGATTGCCTTCTATCTTTGATCACATTTGTGAATGACTAGGATAATTTAAGATAGTTTTATTGTTACAGTGTTATAGTGGTCAACTGAAAAGTGTTGACCTTACATATATGACCTGTACAACCAGCTTCTATGCAGATAGGTTTTACATTCCTCTTAACTTTATTATTCCGTTCCCTTTATTTGATTTGATACAAAAGACAAAATTAACATGATAATACAAAGCTGGTCATTTTTGACATTTGTCACATTTGAATACAAGACGGCACATCACAATTATAATAATTACACTGAAACCAAATTAAAAAAAGTGACTAAAACACAAATTTCACTTGACAAAGTGAATTTCATTTCACAGGAAGATGATGATTGATGGGGAGGCATTCCCTCCCAGAATGCCTAATCAGAAGGAAATGATCTGGTTGATTCATTTGATCAACTAATCAGTGTGTCTTGTCACTGAGGGTTTTACATACCCCTAGGTGCAGCAGGTAGAGCTGTAATTCTGGTCATGTGACATATATTAACAATACTTAGGTGAAACTAAATGGGAATTCCAAGTGAGAATAAAAGAACACCGGGAGGATATCCCCAAACAAAAGGATTCCCTAGTGTTTGAACACTTTAACCTATCTGATGATAGTCTAAACTGTGTTCATTATCTGATAATAGAAATCATAAATTCTGATCCAGAGCTCTCTAGTTGCACCATTTATTGGGAAGAGTTTTACATGTTATGCCAGGATACTCACAAGTGACATTATGAGTTCATATAAATCAAGGTGGCTGCAACCATGTCCTGTATTTGATTTGTATCAGACACATTAACTTTTAAGGAATTGAAATCCACACATTTTCTTACCCAACATACACACTTTATCGTCCAGTGAAAGCCTGTCAGACTTTTTTCTCGTTTCCCTGGCTTCTTTCAAAACTTGATCCTTGTCCTTAACTACTTCTTTACTGATGGAGACTATCATCTTGCCACGAGTTTTGGCAGCTTGACTGGACCTGCGGGATGTAGTATTGGTACCTATACTTTCTGGTACAGCCAATACTGACTCATTCATGGATTCTGTCTGTGTGCCAGTCAAGGCGGAGTCTCCTGAAATGTAAACACAAGACTCAATTAAGTGCTAGTCAAAGACATGTCTCTAGAAAAATTAACACGAGACTCAATCATTTAATCCTTATCAAAAACAAGGTATTAGATTTCAGTCTCTGCTAAAAAATGGTTGACATTAATCATAGTTTCTGATTTCATGACATTCAGTTCATTACTGACTAGATTATTTCAGACCTGGGTCTTCAAAGTACACCTCTTCCTTGATAGCTCGGGCACAATGGGGTCCAAAAACATAGACCACACTATAAGCAGGGGCACGAGTTACCAAGGGACCTCTGAAAAATAAAAAGTGCATTCTCCACTGACAAAACTGCAAGGGAGGGGGGCAAGAAACTGGGCTGTTAATGAATGAATACTCGTTTTATAATCGCTTTGAGAAAAACTGTCAATAAAGCACTTTTCTAACGAAGTTGTTTGTTATCCTGTGTGTGTGTGTGATTTAGGTTTTTAACGTAGCTTTAACAATTTTACAGTCATATCACTACGAAGTCTGCAGTGTGACAGTTTATAGTGATGTTTAGCACTTGGGCATCATGCTGCAGATATGTAGCATGATGTCCCACCCAGTCACATTATCCTGACACCAGGCCGATCAGTCCTAATACTAACCTCTTAATGCTGAGCGCCAAGCGAGGCAACTGTTAATACCATTTTTTAAAGTCTTTGGTATGACTCGGCAGGGGTTTGAACCCACGACCTCCCGCATCCGAGGCAGACGCTCTACCACTAGGCCACCAGAGCAGTTCCTTTATCCTGTGTAAATTACATTTATTTTCAATATGTGAACATCTGAACTGGTTTCATGAACCTTCACATGTACGCAAAAACATTTATGTATTATGTCACTGAATTTTGTGGTTGTTGATTAGTCTGGTTTCCTATGGTAGAGCAGAGTTTGAAGAAGGAAGTCTACAAAGCAGGGAAGCAGATTAACCATTGATACACCACCAAACAAGATTATTTTTTTCCAAAAAACTTGCGACATTTATTTCAGGAAACAATGTCTATGTCAATCTAAATCTTTGAACTTTTCAGTTAGTAAAATACTGATGCTGTGATTTCATTCAAGTAACAGTGAAACTTCTCATCCCTGAGGATATCTCTTAGTACAAATCTGGGATTTTTTAAAACTCGTTTCTCTACAATGATCTGTATCTTTGAAACAAAGCTCTTTATTTCACAAAGTATTCATTTCAACTTGATTGCCTTGCTGTATTTGAACACATTTATGATTGAGTAGCTTAATTTATGGTAGTCTAATTATATTAAGTACACAATCATATTTATAACAGTGTTCAATTGATCAACTGAAATGAGTTCACCTGACATATGACCGGGGTCGCTATATCTTATGCATGTAGGACTTGCATGCCTTTTAACATTTCTCTTATTCCACATCCTTTATTTGAGACAAAAGAGGTAATTAACGAGATAATAGAAACAAAGCCAGCTTTTAATTCAGTGCAACAGTACAACAAATACTTCTGCAAGTCAGCTATCAAAACACAGTGAGCACTTATTTAGGTTCTCAGAGAAACACTCACGGACATGGCTGTAGATTGACGTATTTTATGTTTGAATACAATCGAGTATATTGCATTTATGATCATTACACTTAAACCTAACTAAATGGTAGAAATAAAATACAAATTTTACTTGATAAAAAATTTATTTAACTGTTTTTATTTATTAAAGTACTGCTTCCAGAAGGAGTAAGTGACATTTTCACTGATCAAAATTTCGTTGAATATCGTTATTTACAGAAATATTAAAGGTATACTAAGAATGTCATTTGGAAAGAAAATGTAAACAAAATTATGGCTTCTTATTAAATGTTGACAACTTCATAATGTTGATTCAAATTTCCAGCCTCTATCTACCATTTTCGATGATAAAAAAGTGATATTTCAAAGTTTCTGTTAACAATTTTGATCACGATTTTCCTCAAGTTCAACAAATATGGGTCCTTTTTAAAAAAAAATTTCTTGTTTAAAAAAATGGGACCCATGCCTGATGCAGCATTATAAGCAAGTTTGCAAGTTATCAGGGCACAAGTTATCAAGGGTGTGGTGTACTAGGCATTTTTGAACAAATATGTTGTTGGACCTTTTCAATTTTGAACTTTTCCAAAAAGCTCTGCATTTTATCTCTTGGATAAAGTTTTTGATATCTTGGATCCAGCATTTTATCTCTTGGATACAACATTTAATGTGCATTCTAATATTTCAGTATCAAAAACAAGAGTCAACACCAATTTTTCAACATACACTCAAGGGTTTACTTACTTATGAAAGGATCTTTAAGACGTTATGAAATTAGAACTTAACTTGGCTATTCGAAGAGAAGCAACTAAAAATGCTGCTTCAGTGCTTAGAAAGACAATGTAGAACTCACCACCTTCAATGAGATCACAAACTCATTCAAGAAACTAGGGCTGTTCTCTTCATTCCTATATTCAATGTCTATCCATGGGGTGTTATGGATAGATAAACGTTAAGTAAACAATCTGCTGTACATAAATATACTGTTATATTGAGTAATTCAGAACACTGTATTTCCTTCTGGCACCATATTATTATGCCCCTGTCCTGTGGTCATACCATGCACACTGATATTTCCTTCTGGCCCCACACTGCTGTCCCTCAGCCCTGGAGGCTTTTTCTCTTGTCTGTAAATCTTCTGTAGCTGCTGCAGTGTAACCACTTCCTCCTCACTCAAAAAGTTCAACTGGCTGATCCTTTATAAAATATAAAAATATCAGAATGGATGAAACTCTGAAGATGATAATATAAATTGGTGATAATGATTCATGCATGTGTGTTGAACTGATCAGTGTACTCTTGCTTCAATTGGTTTAGGATAAAATCTGCAAGTACAAATACTAAAGACTACTATTTTGATACAAACACCAACTTGGCCGTGATGTTAGAAAATAGTATGTACAAAATCACTATCTACAAATACTTGGTCAGATCTGAAAAGAAGATAAACACATCAATCCAAGAATAACAACAGTTACCTTGAACAAATCCAAGATAGTAAGGTTGTACGAGCAAAGGAACTGAAACAACAATATACACATATATGAACAACTTTTAAAGTAGTTGATATGCTTTACCTACATCATCTCATTACAAAAAAGCAAAGATGCAGTTTATGGGCATTTGAACTTGTCATAGATTCTAACACAGATTTAAATTTTATGAAAAGAATTTCATACATGTACTCTGTACACCGGGAAGATGAATTCAAAGACTATTTCATGGATGTACTCTGCACGGAGAAGGTGAATTCAAACACTACGTCATGGATGTACTCTGTTCATAGAAAAGGTGAATTCAAAGATTATTTTGTAGATGTACATTCTGCATGGACAAGGTAATTTTAAAGACTATTTCATACATGTATTCTGTTTATGGAAAAGGTGAGTTCAATGACTATTCTAAAACATGCACTCCGTTCATGGGTAGGTGAATTCAAGGACTATTTCTCACAGATACTCAGTACATAGGAGAAGTGAATTCAAAGACTATTTTGTACATGGTAAAAGTGTGTATGTGTGGTGCAAGAACCTTCCACTGGCAGTCAAGGGGGTAAATGGTCCTGCTGTAGGGTAAGGAGGCAAATCCGCCCCCCCCCCGCTGAAATTCTCCTGGTGAATTAATTCAAGTTTGACTATATTTTTTCTTGATATAAAACTGAAATTCATTTGAAAATATTTATCTTTGTATGACAGAATTTTTGTATAAAATTTATGTTGATAAATAATATCTTAGTGATTGTTTTCCAGCTGATCGTATGGGTTCCATTGTATTAATATTGAAAAGTTTATCATACAAAATCATCAGGTTCATCAAAATTGATATTGAACCACTGCAATATACCAGTAGTACTTTGAATGAAATTAATATCTCTTAATTATTATTACTCAAGACTTAAGACTATTTCATACGGACTAAACTCTTCACATAAGGACTGTGACTATTTCATACAGACTAATTTCTGCACATAAGGACTGTGACTGTTTCATACAGACTAAACTTTGCACATAGTGACTGTGAATATTTCGTACTGACTAAACTCGGTACATAAGGACTGTAACTATTTCATACAGACTAAACTCTGAATATAAGGACTGTAACTATTTCATACTGACTGAGCTCTGCACATAAGGACTGTGAATATTTCATACTGACTGAACTCTGCACATAAGGGCTGTGACTGTTTCATACTGCCTAACTTTGCATGTAAGGACTGAATATTTCATACTGAGCTCTGCACATAAGGACTGTGAATATTTCATACCGACTGAACTCTGCACATAAGGACTGTGACTGTTTCATACTGCCTAACTTTGCATGTAAGGACTGTGAATATTTCATACAGACTAAACTCTGTACATAAGGACCAAGACTGATTCATACAGACTAAACTCTGCACATAAGGACTGTGAATATTTCATACTAACTGAGCTCTGCACATAAGGACTGTGAATATTTCACACTGACTAAACTCGGTACATAAGGACTGTAACTATTTCATACAGACTAAACTCTGAATATAAGGACTGTAACTATTTCATACTGACTGAGCTCTGCATATAAAGACTGAATATTTCATACTGACTAAACTCGGTACATAAGGATTGTAACTATTTCATACAGACTAAACTCTGAATATAAGGACTGTAACTATTTCATACTGACTGAGCTCTGCACATAAGGACTGTGAATATTTCATACTGACTGAACTCTGCACATAAGGACTGTGACTGTTTCATACTGCCTAACTTTGCATGTAAGGACTGTGAATATTTCATACAGACTAAACTCTGTACATAAGGACCAAGACTGATTCATACAGACTAAACTCTGCACATAAGGACTGTGAATTAAAAGACTACATGTACTCTGTGCATGGGGAAGGTGAATTTAAAAAGCATTTCATGCATGTACTCTATACATTGGTAAAGTGAATTTAACAACTATTACACAAGTGTATGCTGTACATGGGTAAACTGAATTCAAAGACTATTACACAAGTGTAATCTGTACACAGTAAAGTGAATTTAAAAACTATTACACAAGTGTATGCTGTACATGGGTAAACTGAATTCAAAGACTATTACACCATGTACTCCATACATGGGTAAATTGAATTTAAGAACTATTACACAAGTGTATGCTGTACATGGGTAAACTGAATTCAAAGACTATTTCCATGGTTCCCACGCTTTTCTGATGATAAATTTCCAGGTCATTTCCAGGGTTTTTCTAGGAAGATATTACGTTTTCAAGGTTCACATATGACCATTACTGAATGGAATTACAGAACATTTTAGATTATAAAAAGTGCATTTTCTAAATCTAAAGATGCTTCTATTTCAAGACTCTCCAAAACACTTAAGTCAGAAAAAATGATCATATACAAAACCACAAAATGTATCACACGAAACAAGTTTGATTATATTCCTAGAAACTGACATGTACGGTTATTACAATGTACAGAATACAAATTCTAACTTTGCTGACCTGCATTATGTTGCTACGTGGAAATGACATAATGAACATGAATTGATTTTGTTTCCTTTCAAACCTTTAATTCTAAATAATTATATAACAATGTACATGCATGTTATACAAAGTAACATTTCCTATCACAGTATGAAAAAACAATGAACGCAAAATATTTGAATCTTATCTTGTAAGGAAAAAAGTTTAACCCTGAACTGACCTGTGCCAATAAAATCCCAAACAAGATTTTTTAAACAACTTAAACTCCTCATTTCAAAAACATTTACAAAAGGGTTGATTTAAATTTTGACAGAAGGCATTCAAGTTTATAATTGCTGTATTAAAAAGGACTGAATTTTTTGTAAAATCAACTTGTCTTCTAGTAAATCGATAACCAGTCACCACACTTGTACTGATACTGGGGCTCGTAACGTCTTTTAATTTGATACAAGAGACAACAATTTCCCCATTTCTCCGGTGTCCATTTAAGATCTGAAACCAATGCTTCAAGCAATATGTCACTGTGTAAATAGTTTCGCACCAAATTTCAGCTCAATTTCGATATTTTGGACAACAAATTTGGCTTAAAACGAATAGCAGTCCGTTTTCTAATCTGGATTTCCTCCACAAATTCCCACCCCATGGACATTTAGGTTGGGATGTGGAGTCAGAGAAATTGCATATTGAAAATTTGGAATTTGCCGCCACCGTGCGGTAGCAGCATATGGTAGTCGCTTACTAGTGGGCCTAGCAAATTTAAATGATGTTATATCGACTCATACCTGCATGAAATCGATAAGAAAATAATTTATTTTCTCAGAAATGGCAAGTATTATAATCGTTATGTCTTTAATCCACTGACAGTCTATACAAAACTACAGCATATATGAAACCTGATTCGGTACTCTCCATTTGCATTACTAGTCACATGACTTCACAAATCTCAATAGTCACGTGATATCAACAGCAAACTCCTTTTTAATGTTGTTGTACAAAACTCAATTACATTAAATGAAAGTCAGATACCATTTGTAAAAACCATAAAGAACATATAATTCTCAACATATTTATTTTAAGAAAAACTACAAGAAACCTGTCGCTGTCACTGCAATCTGGTCAGTCAGATTCATCAAGCTGAGAGCACAAATTAACGTGGTAGTCACGTGACACAACAAAACCCGGCAGTTGTTCTAGGAATAAATATAGATAATTTAGGATTCTTTCGATTTTGTATTTTTATTACAACCAGCATACGACTTTCATTTAATATTTTCTTCTACAACATTTGAAATGGGATGTAATTGATATCACGTGACTACAGTATCTATGAGGTCATGGACATGTGGGTTGTGAGATTTGTGTACTCGTGCGACTACCAATGCAAATTGCAAGTACCTGCTCAAATTTCATCGTCATAGTTTTATTTTGTCTTTCAGCAGATTAAAGACATAATGATTTTAATACTCGCAATTTATGAGAAAATAAATAATTTTCATATTGATTTAATGCGGGTTTGACTAGACTTAACAACGTTTAAGTTTGCTAGGCCATCTGGTAAGTGGCTACGCTTTGCCGCTACATTGTTGGTTGCTTGTGATGCTAGACTGGTGTTCATATCTTCCATGTAAGAAAAGATCCCAATATCGAGCTGTCTGTGGAAAAATAAAAAGTCTACTAGACGAATCTAATCCACTGAGTGTTTGGATTGACTCAACAAATGTGTTTATGGCAAGCACCCAAATGATATATACTGCGACCTCCGAATATTCTGGCCAGAACTCGTTAAATTTAACTCATGATCAGGCCAGTTACGACTCAATTACATAATTGTTTCGGGCATCAAGTGGTGGTGGAAAATTCACTGGTTTTTCCCCGACTTACATCATTATATGCAAAAATTCAAGGACTTTTCATGGTTGGAAAAAAAATTATCATTTCTCCCGACTTTTTCCCCGATTTCCCGGTAGCGTGGGAACCCTGTATTTCATAAGTGTAATCTGTACATGGGTAAACTGAATTTAAAGACTATTATACATTGTACTCCATACATGGGTAAATCAAATTTAAATCTATTACACAAGTGCACTCTGTACATGGGTAAAATGAGTTCAAAGACTATTACACAAGTGTTCTGTGTACATGGGGAACATGAATTCAAGACTTATTTCATACATGTATTGTGAATACTGGGAAGGTGAATTCAAAGATGAGCAGGTGCCAATAGACGAGACAAAACATTTACAATTACTATCTCTGGTGATTAAGTGTTATATGGTACGATGCTTTCTTTTTATTAAAACTACTTTTCCTGAGTACCATGTATGCTATATGTGAAGGTTGTGACTATTATTTTAAAGACCAACAAGAACCAGAAAATATCATACCTTCTAGGCCTTATTTTAAATACAAAAATACACCATATATTCTTGCTTGTAAGGCAAGTCCAACTGGAAACTGCACAAGTCCAGATCTGCCAATGCATAATGTGCCAGAAGATCTGGGTCTGTGCAGTTTGTTAGGAGTAATCAGCAGAACAAACAACATGACCTTGATATGCAGGTACATTATGTGATGGCAGATCAGAATCTTTGTTGTTTTCAGTTTGACTTGGCTTATAGGCATGTGCATATGGTACAGAGGAAACGATCTGGGAGCAATTTAAAAACAATGTTTTGAAACCACTCAGCTGCATATCCAGATGTGAGTCAGGCCTGTATATTCAGACAATCAGACATGCAAATATCCAATCAAAAGCTTTCACTGAGGTCTGTTTACATAACAATCTGAGGGAAAATAATGTAACTAAGTTAATCTTATCTTTATATTTTTAATAAAACAGTAGGCATATTGTGATACACTCTGTCTGCATACTTGTTACAAACCAAAGAAGTCAGCTTAGGACAAATTTGGAGATTTGCAAAATCTGGTCAGAAGTTTTGACTTCAAAAGGGAGGATTTTCAATGAGAATGGCAAATTTTTAATTGTGAAACATGACTTTAGACTTTCTAGTCCCAATATGGACTCAAAGCTTGCATCACTATGCAAGCAGATTCTGTCCATTTCTAAGAGAACTTTTCTGCAATTTCCATGTCAGGAACTATACTTTTGACTAGATCTGAAAAATGATCTGCTACTGTGAACAGGAGATGATGTTCAGGTTTAACACTGGCAAACATGTCTCAGTATTGTATCTTTATTACATTTGAGGCAGATTCCATTGTACATGGATTTCAGTGATTTATTGTTGTGTTTAACATGCTTTAGTATGATGTATGACACATGAGGTCATGGGTTGGACCCCCCTCCCCCCCGAGTCAAACCACAGACTTATACAAATGGTACATACAGCTGCCTCGCTAGGTACTCAGTATTAAGAGATTAGTGTAAGGACTGGTCAGCCTGGTGTCAGGATAATGTGACTGGGTGGGACATGATGCTACATATATGTGGCATGATGCCTCAATGCTAGACATCACTATAAATTATCACACTGCAGATATCACAGCGATATGACTGAAAAATTGTTAAAACTATGTTAAAAACCCAAATCACACACACACACACACATAGCTACTGTAGCACATTTTAAAATCAGCCTTAATGATAATCCAACCATAATTAATCGCTTTAATCATTTCAGAATTACTTCCAATCACACAGTATAATACATGTCAAAAACTTCAAACAATGAAACCAACCAACCCTGCTGACAGAATCAAAGAGGTGCTAATTGTTTTAAGATGCTTGAAATTAGCAGCTAAATTGTCTTGCCTTGCTCAAGGCAGTTCAGTCAGGTGATGCAGTATTACTATAAATACAAATGGAAGCAAGGAGTGAAAAAAAAAAATAGATTTGTCAATAATAAGTTTAAAAACATGGAAGATTTCAGAGAGTGACAGTAATGATGAGAAATACCCTTCAACTCAGGAGGAAAACCCTCCCATCTGGGAAATTCACATGTCTGTCTGTTCATTTGTACATAACAAGTTCAATAGACTTGCTATATAGCTTGCATCTGCAAGAGGGGTATGATTTTTTGGCCTCTACCATGGAGTCCATGGGAAAAGGGTCAATGGCCAAATGTAAACAGCTTCAATTACAGTAACTTTTTAAAATGTTTTTTTTTAACAAAATTTGTATATCATACATGTAATGAGTTTTGCAGCTAAAACCTAAAGATCAATGATCGAGTGTGTGTGTGTCTGTGTGTTTGGTGGGGGGCCCCCACAAATATGTAATAAAAACCTGGTGACTGGCCATGGAGGGGGAGTCATTACTGGATCCTGGGACTGGGGTACTTGGCAGGAGATCACAGTTCAAATGCTCCAAAATTCCATTTACAATCAAATTTTTGGATTTTTCTGACCCACACTTCATATATGCAGTTTCAGTAGTAGGATGCATTGTATATGTGGTGGATTTTGCATTATGACCAATTTACCACTGCCAGGGGTGCAGTATGGTGGGATGGGCAAGTTAGGAATATGCAGTGATAAGCATGGAGATTTATGACAACATACCACCGCAGTTTTTCTATTTTTTTTTCTTCAATCCAATACCTTGTATTTGAAGGATTAGAAGAACTGTTATAACTGATGAAAAGTCTTAAAAAAATACATTAATAACTGCCAATTTACAGAATACATGCATACAATACTAACCTATCATTGAGTTTGCCTATCAAGCTTGTCAAAGTTGTATTGCCTCCTGGCAAGTACCAGCGATCCAATACACGTCCATCAAACCTTTTCTCTGATCTTTCAAACACTGGAGATGGATTATGTTCCACTGTGACAAAAAAATTAATTTTACATAAGAATAACTTTAACTATCATTGTGAATAGCTTCACTAAAAAGTTATACTTGTGAATGGGGAGGAGCAAGTTTGTGGGTAAGATATGATGCAAGGTTTTTCTTGCACAGCAGTCTTTCTCTTAGACAGCCCCTTTAACAGTGACCATCTGCTTTATATTGTCAGGATCCCTTGACACTGATGAGTTAGTGTTCAAAAGTACCTAGGATTGCACGACTGCTAACCCTCTAACCCGGCCAGCTCAAAACATGTCAGATTCAACCCTCATGAGTGGCCACATTATGAGGTTTACAGAGAGATATCTCCTGAATGTTTGTTGATTTCAGAATTCAAGACACTGACAATATGTAGATAAACTATCTAACTTTAAACCATATAAGTAACCCAATTATCCCTACTGCCATGTGTTCTTAGACTTCAGGTTTAATCACTTTGATAATTACTGGCTATTATTGCCACTGATAATTATCAAGACGACGAAATCCAACAGCTGAGATGCTGAAGCCAGCATAACATTATGTTAGCCTTCATAGATTCTCTCTATGAAATGAAATTATGAAATGTGTCTGACAGGGTATCAGACAAAACCTGGTCATCACATGACAAACTCACTTTCTTCCTAAGCACTGAGCATTTTGTGTTATAGCTACAAACTGAAGGAATAAATTGATGGTGTTGGATATTCTATTTAGAAGGAACTCAACTAAAAGAAGAGAAAGAAAGTCCTTTGATCACTGCTGAGAAATTTGACATCAGAAAGATTCAAATAAATATTATCAGTTATACATTTTACAGCTGTGGAACAATGATAGTTACAGCCTGATGTTTGCACCCTGCTTTTACTGATAAAGAGGTTTCTGCACCACAATTGATGAATATTTATAATTATTTTAAAGTTACATTGATTCTGAAACATGCCTGTAATTTTTAAGGAAAAAATTATATACCATATATTCTCTAATTAATATCCCCCACCCCCATCCAGGACAATTAAAATGATCAATTGATCAACACATTTTCCCACTCAGCAGCTGGTTGAAGTAGGACTGTGATAAGTCTTTGAACTCGCCGCTCAGCTACTGTCATGTTTAACACTACATGTGTGCCTGTGATTTTAGTAATTTATACATTGATATTTACATTGCAACAGTATGATCAACTAAGACTGCTGCAGCATTTTGTTGTAAACATGGATCCATGGTTCCTGCACCAAAACGATTAATATCTTCCAGGAGATTTTAAGGAGGAATTGACTAATTTCAGGAGCCATTTTTAAAGTCCAATACTTTTGATAAAGACAAAGAGCTGCAGTTGAAGGCATGTGTACAAAAATGTCTTAGTTACCAGACTCAACCATGGTTACCAACATAATATGATGACCACTGCAAAATCGTTTACTGCAAAGTTGCAGTGGAAAAATAAAGTATTTTCTCTAACAAAATATTTAGTGTACCTTGTTAATATAAAATTCCAGGACATTTCATGACAAAAAGTAAATTTCAAGGAGGTTTCCAGGATATTTTCATTGAATTCAAATTCCAGTTGGATTCTAGGACCTCCTTAACAATCAGGAGGGTGCAGGAATCCTGTGGTTCTGAAGCAGACGGGTAATGAAAAGCATAGGTCTTACACTGCATGTTTTAAATTTCTGTTCCTAAAAAAGGAAAGGGAGGCATTAATTAGGAAACATACAGTATTTAAAAATTAGTGACACCTTTCAAACTTTGTATGTTTAATTATTACTCACATCTTTGTGGTCCCTCTCTAGAAAGGTCACTTTCCTGCTGCACAATGTTTTCATAGCCTGACAGAAATTGATAAGAAAAAATATTAAACCCCTGCTAGGAGTTGAAATAATGCCGGGAAAAAAAGCAATGAATCTTCTGACAGACTTTCACTTGACTTTAAGGGAAATGAAGATAATAACAGTGGTGGAATTTCACACAAGACCTACTTTATAAGAGCAAATCAAGCACGCTGATACTGATTGGCATAAATCCAACATACCTGTCTCATAATTATTGTTTTTTAAAAGTCTTTTGACCAAAACATCTTCCTGCTTTTCAAGGATCAGCTGTTTGTGGTCATCCTCCTCTAATGGACCCTCAGAAAAGAAAGCTTTCTCTAAATGGATGGTTTCAGACAATGGTAGAAAACTGACCACTGCTGACTGGACAGTCCAGGGCTCTAGGACTGCAAGACCTGCTAAACTGGGGCTGGAAAGAACCTGCAAAATTAAATATAGCCAGTGACAACAATTCACCAATATGAAATATTCTGTACAAAAGTGTATCTTCCAAAGCCTTTAAAAAATCATGACATGTTCATATCCAGTTGTTTGACAGTATTAATAAAATTAATGAGACACAAATAAAGATAAATATGAAGCCCATCAGGGATTGCTCACCCATCTGACAAGTCTAACAGATGAAGCCCACCTAAGATTGCTCACTTAAGTGACAAGTCTATAACAGATGAAGCCCACCTGAGATTGCTCACTTAACTGACAAGCTGAACAGATGAAGCCCACCTGAAATTGCTCACCTAAGTGACAAGTCTTGTTCCAGCAAAACACTTTCTTCTGGACTGATCCAAATCTTAGAGATCAAATCCTATTCAAACTCCCTTTCGCTCTTATGAATGAAACATTATTTGGCAACCCCATGTTAACTGTAGAAAATAACACAAACATTTTTAGCTGTGCAAAATTATATGAGGATTACAAAGAGATTTAATTAATTGACTGAACTCACAACCTTTTGAATAAACAATTAATTAGTTCTTATTCATTACTATGCTTTTTGTATGTAAGTTTATGCATATTTTCTGTATAGCCATTTCTACTAGCATCAAGATCACTGATGTTATGTTTTTTGTTACTGTTGGGGAGACAGTGCTAATAAGCTTATGCTTTCTACTTAATCCCCCAAAATCATATGTTTGTAATTACATTTGAGAAAGTTTTCAAATAAATATAGTTTAAACTAACTGACAAGTTTAAAAAATGAAGTCCATCTGAGACTGCTCACCTCAATGACAAGTCTAACTGAAGAAGCCCACCTGAGATTGCTCATCTAAATGAGAAGTCTAACAGCTAGTGTTAAAAACTCACTTAAAAAAGGCAATTTGGAACTCAGCAGGATGTTACCAAATGAGGTTTCAGTTCACTCTGTTACTAGCTGTCTTAAAGATGTCAATAAACAAGACATCATGCTTTTTGTGAAATACATGTAGAAAACTGTTTTATTCTCTTTATTTTTTAAGTACAAATGTTCTCTAGTCTTTATGAAGAACAGATTGATGTGAAAAGACAAGTTAAACCTATCATAGAATGCAATAAATTAATGAATAATAAACAAATGAGAATAGGAAATTGACAAACAGCATATGCAGAAAAATCAATAATCTTATAACTGTAATGAACTAGTTATTGTATATTGACCATGTTAGCCAACATTCAACCAATATAGCATGCTAGAATACATTCTCAAATTAATTTGATCAAACTGTTGACAAGTTTGTGGAAAAGTTCTTGAAAGGTTCCTCTAGTTTTAGTAATGGAATCCATATCTTATAGCAGACTGATATCAGCTGTACAAAAACTGAAAGGTATTTACACCTGGATGTTCTGTGACAAGTTTGGTTGAAAAATTGGTATAGTGGAGTTTGACAAGAACCTGAAAATAGCAACTGCTGACAGATGAAACATGCAGGACATGTACCACAAGTTCAACATCATATGGTAAGGTTTGCTAAAAATGCCACAATTATCTGGCATGAGCTTTTGCAGGAAAGAGGTAGTGGATTGCTTTTGCAAAACTAGTGTTTTCTATGCCATGGTTAACATCCTGCATGGTTTTTCTACAATGATCACAAACATCTAAGGAATATATAAACTAATGTGATTACTGAAAAGCAAAATGAAAATACTTTTATGTGAGAAACAAGTTCTAACAAGATGTGGAACCACAACATTTAATAAAAGCAGTGATTTCTGCAGGTTTTTCACACAGAGGGAACATTTCCCTTGAGGAATCTTTGTAAGTGGGAAGGATTCAATGTTTAGGGGGTCAGTTCATGTGCCGGTATCTATGAATAGAAGCCTTAAAGTACGTTCAACAAATGAGTGTGATAAATATTTTAATGATTAAAGATGAACCTTACAGTTGCGTAGCTTTATTATTCTGTGTTATAACAGGGGCATGATGCTCTATAAATTAAAACTACATGTAAGAGCAGAACATTACCAGTGAATACCATCTGCCATTACACCTTCTTGCCATGTGTAGCTCATAAATTAATAATTAGATGCTTAGAGACAGCACCTGGTACTTAGTGCTTGATTATTGTGGTTCATCTAGGTCTAGTGTTTATATGCTCACACTGAAATTAGTTAATATTAATGAAGATAAGAGATTTCATCATGCTCACTGCTAAGTGTCAAACGGGGGGATTTTTGCACTCATTTATTTTAAGGGTGGGTGGGAGAGTCATTAAATTTAGTGGAGATTTGTACAATCATGCATCCTGGAGAAAACAGTACAGGAGTACCATGAATGGCTTATTCTATGCCTGCTCCATGTATAATAGTAGTCTATATCAGAACTAATATGGTACGGTTGAATCTGGAGATTACAGAATAGACAGTCTCGACAATCTGAATGTTTTATCAAGGTATATGGTCTTGCACTAAGGTTACTGTGCTGAAACCATTAATTTCGTATTAGCTATAGCATGACTATATGTCCTGACTGCCAGACCTCAGAATCTAAAGTTTGCTTTACTACGAACGTTCAAGCCATCCACAAAGTGTGCAAAAAAACCCCTCTTTTCCTTTTTGCCTTGACTTCTGAAATGCTGGCTCCAAAATCAACAGACAGATATCTTCCATGCCTTAGTTGCAAGCCCTGAACAAACTTTGGTTAAAGTAATTGGTCTCAAGCTAAAGTTATTCAAACAACATTCTTCTGCTTTAAGTCATATTGGCTAAAGGAATCAATGGGTACCTGGGTACTCGCCTGTTCATAATTACCTGGGTAATAAAATTAGCTATAGGGTACCTGTTTAGTTCATGCAAAATCAAAAAAACCCCAACATGTTTCCAAGTTCAGATCAAACTTTGTCTGGCTACATCAGGAGTGAGTGAGGCGCAGAATAATGAGTACAGTTCGAGGCTCGAGTCATGTGACACTGATCCATCGTAGACCTTCATCTACTGATCTTAAATTTTTGACATTGAGCAACAATTTGATTATGTACATCAAACAGTTTAATTATTTTCTATTTAAAGTAACTATACATGAGATATTTCTAAGAAAACAGACAGTTTTCTTGTATTTGAAACAAGACACACACTTAAGTAGCAGACCAGTCTATATTGAAATTAAAAAACCATGGTACCAAATATTAACTGAAACAGGCTTTATTGATGTGATTCATGGATGTTATAAGACTAAAAGTTTTAGAGAAGGATTTTCTTAAATTGAAGAACATGCTGCATCAGGAAAAGGACAAATCAATAGCTCTTTACATATTTTGACAAAGGAATTCTACAGTGATGTAATACACCATTCAGAATTTGTGGACCTGACTTTATGACCTTTCAGCAAGAGTTAAACATGTAGTTAAAGTGAATGCTGCTTATAAATAATTTATCATTATTTTGTGTCTGTATTCTAGTACTAATCCACACTGAGTTAGCCAATTTGTGACAAAAATTATACTAACTGTATATACAGGCAAGTAGCAAAAATGAAGGTACGTTTTTCATACGGTTTTCCATAATTATGGCATGTCATATATAGATTACTCTTTTTATGCTCAAATTGCACTTTTATGCCACTCATATCAGTAATAATTACACTTATACTTCTTGGGGATGGGATGGGGGGTTGACATGTATGAACATACAACTAGCCAGTTCAGATTCACATTTAATATAATTTCCCTTTGATTGGGTACCTGATCATTAGAATCGACGGGTACATGGACAACTTTTTCTAAAATTTTGACACCTTTAATACTGACCTTGATGTTGGGCCTTTATAATGAAAATTGTTAGGCCTTTTCACTACTCAAAGCACTAGTCAACTAAAAGTTTAATTCAGAATTCAAGTTATTATGCAGAAACATTTCTTCTTTCAGTTTCAGTGGTATATACTTATCTCTGAACTTTTGACCCCCATATCACTAGCCTTCTTCTTTACTCCAACTACAAGCTGTCCATAAAGTTTATTCCAGGTATGTGATATAGAACTAAAAATATTGCTGAGAAATCAATTTTCATCTTCAGTCAAAATGACCTTGACCTTTGATCTCAAAATATGTTTCTTTATTATTCAGCATGCAAGACATCCAAAAACTTTGCTGAAGCTACCTGGTTGGGAAATGTTTCTTTTTCTGGTGGTGGTAGTGGTAAGCTAATTTTAATGATGTAATACTTAACTGTCACTATTGCATTGCTACATTTTCTGTGAAGTAAATTACTCTCCTCCATGTAAGAAAATCCCATCGTCCTATTAGAGTGAAAGTTCTAGAAGTCAGAACTGGAATGAAGACAGGCAGAGTCTGTCTCCCCACCCCCACTTCCAATCCAGTCATAGGCTCATGTGCAGTAGCCATCCTTGTTCTTAGAGACACCAACTAGTTGTGGGACAGAGCCTGGGGAAGGAATGGAGAATCTTGCAATAACAATATAACAAATATCAGTTTTACTCCCCCCACCAAAAAACCCTCTACATTTTGATATCAGCAATACATTACCTGTCATTTTTGTGCTGCTGAATTTGCCAGTGTGTTGCCCTCAATGGCCTCAAAACTGCCGTAAAAATGACATACTCATCATTATGGTATGAATGTTAACTACTCTAAATTCGCATCAGCTTTCTGTGATACAACTGTTGGCCCAAAGATAATATTCCTATTTTCTGGTATGCCAAAGACCAAAGGCAGAAGGAGAAAAATGGAGTATTACTGCCAAAATGCAGCTTTCACAACCTCCTGCAATGATAAATGAGTTAGAAAGGTCCATTAGGAAGCAATAGCTTGGACCAAAAAGAAGCTTTAATATTCACCAATAAAAGAAGATCATGAGAACAATCCTCCTAGAAACAGTGGATGCCAAAATATCAGCAGAGCCCTCAAGAGGGAGGAAACAATGTTTTCTACTCTTTCCTCTCCTTTTTGATGCAGACAAACAGAAATGTAAATCCCTACTGGGCATAAAAGTAGATCTTGATATGACTGAGATTCTCCATTTTGCATTATAGGTCTTGGACATGGACCATCTTCTTGCCTAAAAATGCAATTGTCAACCTTGCTGGAAAATTTGTCCTGGCAGATAAGATTGCTTGAGATGAACCAACTGTTAAGGTGGAGGATTGGTGGTATGTTATACATAAGAAAACCCTAAAAAGTAGGGGTCCTTCCTCTGAGGCAATGTCCCGGGTTGGTGTACCAACTGGTCGAGAAGATCACTGAAACAAAATAAGATGAGTAGTGGAGATCCTGACTTTATGGGGCACTTTCAGAATCATTCTGAATGGTGGGAAGGCATAAACAAAGTGATGATCCCACCTCAGAATGAAGACATCCATTGTCCAGGCCTTCCAGTCTGGGAGAAGAAGCCCCCTTCAAAAAAAATCTGAACTTATCTTCCCTATGTAGTGGTAAGGGTTGATTGTTTCAAAATACCTTTGTGGTTTGAGTAGCAAGTTGGAGGGGCAGTCCACATAGCCAATATGATGTGACTTGAGCAACGTGGACCACCGACATACATCACGTCACATCAGGTCTAAGTTGGCTGAAGCAGTCAATGCATTGGCCTTGGAATGGTGAGCTGCCCGGTTAATGACTGTAGCAGTCCTGATTATTACCTCCCAAGCATTGTCATTGCTGGATTTCTCCGCAAGTCAAAATATTGTCAATCAGGCCAAATCAACCATTGATGACACAGTGACTATGTTCTGTACTAGCTTTTGGTGTGGCATGGAACACATTTCTGTCCACTTTATAAAACAGTAGAGTGGATAAGTGAACTGCTGCTAGCTTTTTGGCAAGGGTCAGGAGATCAGTACTGAAGGCATATGAGTGAGTTTTGTACCAGCAAGATGAGAATGGTACTGGGGCTTGACTTCTGAGATGAAAGCCTTAGAATTCCCTGGGTCACCAATTCTACCTGACAGCAGGTCACTGGTGTCCTTAATTTTAGCTGATTGGGGAAGAAGCCAAAGTGACAGCAGCTCTTCCTTGTCACTGAAATCCACCGATGTTTAAACTTTATAGTCTTGAGTAGTGGTAGGAGGTGGAGGGTATTCTGAAGCTGCTAACACCCTATAAATTTCCTTGACTGTGGTCTTGAAGCTAAATTCAGTTCATTCCATGGTCAGATCTAAATAACGCTGACTTGTAGGAGTTCTATCATGCTCACTGTGTCCTGACCTGGTTCTGCTTGCAGCTCAGGATAAGCCATACCAGGTGGCATCGATGGCTCAATTCTGTCCTCTTTGAAAATGTCACTAACTCTTCCATGTGGATAAGTATATGAAAGTCCAGCACATCCGGCTGGTTTGCCTGATGGTCAGCCTGGATGCTGGCAGTATAGAAGATGGTCTGGCAATCACCAGTGCCAGCCACTCCAAGGGCCGGGCTGGACAGACACATTTCTCAATGAAATTTCCATCATACTAAGGGTATGTTGCCAAAGGTAGGCTAAACAGAAATCCTAGTTGGCTGTAAAGTTTTATCAAAAAGTCCCCATGCTGAGACAGCTGGATGGCTGGTAATGACAAGGCTGTATCATGAAATGGATCCAATGGATCCAGTACAAACCCCATGCATCCATACTTACAGAACTGAAGGCCATGCTCAGACATGCAGGGGAGGGTGGGACTGCACTCACTGGGCAGCCTAAAATGGGGGCACACTCCTCCTATGAGTTGGAATTTGCAAGTGATAAACTTTAGGTGGGGGGACCCAGCATTCCACACAAGACACACGATGGAGGATGACTTTGGACGTATACTGAGGCCTCAGTATCATCTTTCTTTGACTTAATCTGTCTTTCCACCCCTTTTGACTACTGCTTTGAACTTTTCACATGTCATGCATTTAGTTGACATTCCTACTGAAACAACACAAGAAGAAAAAACAAAACATAAATTAGTAATTCAGCATGTAACAAACTCTCTAATACTGTAGGCCAGATGATGTAAACTTAGTACATACAATACATAATTCACGGTTGTATTCCTTTGTTTTGAACTTTTGCATTTCATAAATTTAGCTGACATTTCTGCTGAAACAACACATGAGAAAACAAAGCTAAAATTAGTAATTCAGCATTTTACTAACTTGCTAATACCACCCCGGTTACTAACGGAGTGAGCAAAAAATAGTCATTGTTTTGCTAAAACATAAAAGACAAAATGAGTTCAATAATAGCATTTTGTGCTGTGGTTTTAAATAGACTAAGTCTGTAAAGAGGACAAAGTCACTCAAATTTTGTAATTTTTTTAAAAATAACGTATACAACCTGAAGAAAAATGATTGTTCAACACAAGAAATCAAAATTTAAAGTTTGATGGTCCAGTTTTAACACTAAGATGGCTAAGATTGTTGGAGGTATAAGGTACATATTATCAGTACAGCAGCAAGGTTAAAAACTAGTGACACCTTGAGGTGGTAAGGGGAGGTCATGAGCAAGAGCTATTGCCATTTGTCTATAGGCATGTGGGTGTGTGTGATTTGGATTTTTAACATAGCTTTACAATTTTTCAGTTATATCGCTACAATGTCTGCGGTATGGCAGTTTATAGTGATGTCTAGCACTGGGACATCATGCCGCAGACATGTAGCATGATGTCCCACCCAGTCACATTATCCTGACACCAGGCCGACCAGTCCTAACACTAACCTCTTAATGCTGAGCGCCAAGCGAGGCAGCTGTTAGTACCAGTTTTATAAATCTTTGGTATGACTCGACCGGGGATTGAACCCATGACCTCCTGCAAGCGAGGTGGACGCTCTAACCACTAGGCCACGAGAGTGGTCGTGTGTGTGTGTGTGAGAGAGATAGAAAGAAAGACAATTTTCATCTTTTAGTAGGGCTGGATTCATGAAGAAGCAGGCTTATATCCCTAATCTTAATGTGAGTGAGGAATGTATCTCAGAGAGAAATAGGGGAAAATTGGTGAAGAGAATCAACATTTTGAATGTTTAAAATAGTGACTTAAAACAGACCTTTTTACTAATCAGTTGAGCCAAATAATACAAAATCAAAAGAAACATTCACTGATGTTCATGTAGAAATTTTTGAAGCCTATTTCAATGAAATTGTACAATTTCATTTCTGCGAAGAATTGTAACCCCAAAAATAGGTTACTATCAAAAATGGGTAAAAAATATTGAGGTACAAGTCTTTTCATCCAACATCTATAGGATGAAATATGAAATAAACACATTTTCCTTTACAAACAATCAGCCTAAAAGTTACAAAGAGTAATACTCTGATCCAATCAGCCTAAAAGTTACAAAGACTAATACTGTTATCCAATCAGCTTAAAAGTTACAAAGAGTAATACTCTGATCCAATCAGCCTAAAAGTTACAAAGAGTAATACTCTGATCCAATTAGCCTAAAAGTTACAAAGAGTAATACTGTTATCCAATCAGCCTAAAAGTTACAAAGAGTAATACTCTGATCCAATCAGCCTAAAAGTTACAAAGACTAATACTGTTATTCAATCAGCTTAAAAGTTACAAAGAGTAATACTCTGATCCAATCAGCCTAAAAGTTACAAAGAGTAATACTCTGATCCAATCAGCCTAAAAGTTACAAAGAGTAATACTGTTATCCAATCAGCCTAAAAGTTACAAAGAGTAATACTGTTATCCAATCAGCCTAAAAGTTACAAAGAGTAATACTCTGATCCAATCAGCCTAAAAGTTAAAAAAGAGTAATACTGTTATCCAATCAGCCTAAAAGTTACAAAGAGTAATATTGTACTCCAATCAGTCTAAATGTTACAAAGAGTAACACTGTGCTCCAATCCGCCTAAAAGTTACAAAGAGTAATAATGTGCTCAAATCAGCCTAAAAGTTACAAAAAGTAATACTGTGCTCCAATCAGCCTAAAAGTTACAAAGAATAATACTGTGCTCCAATCAGCCTAAAAGTTACAAAGAGTAATACTGTGATACAATCAGCCTAAAAGTTACAAAGAGTAATACTGTGATCCTGAGAGTGCCACAAATACATGGAATTTCATTCACTTTATGTTTCAATGTATTTTGGCAGGAATCTCATGAACTAAACTGTACAATACTTTAGTATGTATAATGTGCACTTTTTATACCTATTTTCAGTTTTCAGGCGGGAGTACACATATGATGGCAGAATATAAAAAAATTTCCCCTATACTGATCTGACATATCGATCATGGCACAAAAGCTGGCTAATAACATCACATTATTGTGAAATACTAATTAACTGCACTGTAACTACTTTGTCAATAGCCTTATTTAGGAACTAATGCTTATAAACCTCAGTACTTTGAATACTTATGTTAATAAACTCATTTCATTTCACACTGTTATTTAGTTTTTGTTATGTGACTCAATCAGAAATACACACATGAGACTGGTAATTTGTTCATCTACTCTGTCATGAATATGTTGAAGACTTACACAATGCTGCATTAAGGTATCACTGATGCATTATGGTAATATTGATGCATTACAGTAACATTGATGTATTACTGTAACATTGATGCATTATGGTAACAATAATGCATTATGATAATATTGATGCATTACAGTAACACTGATGCATTACAGTATCACTTATGCATTATGGTAACACTGCTACATATATAAAAACCAAAGAATAAGTTAATGCATCAAATTTGCAATTTATTTACTTTTCTTTGGAAAATAAACTTGGTTCTTTGTTTTACGTCTAATCTTAAATTACACTATTTGATCGTTCACTGACCACTCCAGTGGCCTAAGTGGTTAGAGCGTCCACCTCGGATGTAGGAGGTCACAGGTTCAAACCCTGGCCAAGTCATACCAAAGACTTATAAAAATGGTACTAACAGCTGCTTCGCTTGGTGCTCAGCATTAAGAGGTTAGTGTTAGGACTGGTGTTTGGATAATGTGACTGGGTGGGACATGATGTTACATACCTGTTGCATGATGCCCCAATGCTAGGTATCACTAAAAACTGCCACAATGCAGACACTGTAGCAATATGACTCATATTGTTAAAGCTATGTTAAAAATCCAGACATGCACATAAACTCATTGTTCATTATGACTATACAGTGATCAATGCTTCATTGGCTCATCATGGTATTTTCCAAGGTAATCTGCATTGGATAAAGCTTGGATCTGCACAAAATTAATCACAATGCATTTCGTCTGGGTAAGTTTTAGTGTAGACACTGAGATATAATTAAGAAGTGTCATGCTAGTCCAAATAAACAGAGACAAGCTAGCCATCGTAACCACATAGGTATCAAGCACTGACAAAAAGAAAAGCAAAGAAGAATCGGTCAAACACTGTTGTAAAGGAATCATGTCAGAAATGATCAGAGCACTATCCAAAATGGGAGAATGTTGTTTCACAACAAAAACGGAGCAAATATCATCAAGATTTTGAAATGCAGGATATCACAGTATGTCAGAACAAAGTTTTCACATAAAACTGGGTTGAAAATTGGGTTATGTAATACAGTAGTGTACATTGTACATACCAATTTAAGGCAACTGCAGAAATAATCATTAAATTCATCAAAAAAATGGTAGACAAGCACGAAAAATATTACACTGTTCCTTGAATAGAAACTCAAAAGAGCTAATACTGTACTCAGAATATTAAAGCTTTCCATTCGCAATAAAAGGTCAGGTAGGGGTGAGGTTGGGGGTACACAGAATTGAGACAAGTGAAGTCAACTTTGCCTTCTGTGTGTATGGGCAAAATGACAGGCACTGGAGTAAATATTTCACCTTAATTGCATCATAGCATGGACCAAATAACTATTTTTCATGGGGTACCAAATTTTGTGGATTTTGTGGTTGCTGAATACCACAAATTTTTAGACCTAACAAACAATAATCATTTTTTTTGAAACAACAAAAACCCCTCCAAAGCTAACAAAATTAAACTTTAACAAAATGCCATTTTTGCACAACTAAAAAAATTAATATACACAAAAATAAATGAATTCACATTAAATGAACAGGACTGAACGATTTCTCTTAAGGCACAGAAGTCCTGTGTTCAGGCCAGATTTTGCTGTACACACTTTTAAAAGTTTCAATGGTCTCTTAAAATCACTAAACATTAATTCAAGATGATAACAAAGAAATCATGAACAAACCAGTATTTTCTTTTGCAGAGATAACTTTCTCAAGAGTGCCTCAAAATGACTTGCTGAATTATGCTTATCCACATTTTGCTTGTCTATGGTACACACAAACACTCCCTTTGTCTCTGCTGGCAGTGGAAGCAGCCATTTAGACAGTACACCATATACACTAAGTTGGCAATTTCCTGATTCTCTCTGAGTACTCTCCATAAAGCTGGACAGAATGTATGATTCACTGTGCTCATCTAAGGAGTTAACCTGAATCCCATTCAAATTGGTTTTGGTGTCATTATTTCTATCCACAGAGGTATCCCTGTAAAAGACAAAAATAAAATGTTAGAGTGTGTATAAAATTTTAGTGCATATTTCAAAATAGTTTTATGATCAAATCCCAATTTAAAAAAAAAAAGGCAAATATCACCTATAAAACACATCTATAATCATGTAAAATCATGTTTCTTAGATAAGAATAAACCATTACTAGTGCATACTCTAGTTCTTTACAATATTGTAACTAGTAAACCATGTTGTGTATAAACAATGTTATAACTATTAACCCATGGTCTGTATATACAATGTTATAACTAGTAACCCATGGTCTGCATAAAAAATGTTATAACTAGTAACCTATGGTCTGTATATACAATTTTATAACTAGTAACCCAAGGTCTGCATAAAAAATGTTATAACTAGTAACCCATGTCATGCATAAACAATGTTATAACTGGTAACCCATAGTCTGCATAAACAATGGATTAACTAGTAACCTATGATCTGTATATACAATGTTATATCTAGTAACCCATGCTCTGTATAAACAATGTTAAAACTATTAATTCATGCTGTGTATAAACAATATTATAGCTAGTAACTCATGTTGTGTATAAAAGTGTTTAATTTTTACTGGGATAAAATCCAATGACTGGATTATCCCTAAAACAGCAAATGGTTTGAGACATACATCTAATAAATACAACATGACAGGTGATAAACATTAGATATATAACCAGAATGACATATAACTATAGAAAAACATCTTGTTAATATCATTATCATTACCACCAAGAATAATATATAAATTTTCAGTCATTTATTTATTCCTATATCAATGTGACTCTAAGCTTACTTATGGAACAATGTTTCTCTCAATTTGCACAAACTGAAAAACACTAAATAATGTGGTTAAACACCAGCCCCAAGAAACACTATAAATGTTTTTATTTTTGTCAGCATCAAATTTAAGGGTTTTACATAACATTTTTGAAACTATTTAATTTTGTTTATATTCCTCTAATAGGGTTAAAGACCATACTAGGTCAAAGAAGGATCAATGATTGCTGTGATGTTAAATTTCTGGTTTATATCAACCATGCAGTTCACAACTATTGTTCTCCCACAAATGATAGTGAATTCACTAATGCTGGCATGATGTTCCTTCTATTCAAGCCTGTAGCATTCCAAACTATTCTTCTCTGTCAATATGAACTCTATTTAGCATCATTATAATCCACTGTCAAGTGCCAAAAGTACATACTCTCTGAAGATGCAAAAGTTCTGACCACTAGATCAGCTTTGAGGCATTGCTGTCTCAATAATTACTGTAAAAGTAGTTCTGCTTGCTTTCCAGTAATTCTGTAATTCAATATTTATGAACTAGAAATGTTTCCAAATACATGTAACATGAAAGCTCTCCAACCCCTTCTTATGTATGACCCTGCAGTAAAATGAACATGCAATACCAACCTAAATACAAAACTCAACTGAAAAAAGTTATAAGATTTTTAGTTACCACTAACCAAAAGACTTTTGCTCAAGGTTTTCAAAATTTGTCTTGGTTCGTATGTAACATAAAGATCTATTTACAAATCCATGTCATACCCCAAAGCCCATTTCAGGTGTGAGATAAAGCAACCCACTTCACTCACCCAAACATTAATAAGCTGCCCATCACATAACAAAATAAGGTCAGAATGGCTATGGAGAACACTATGCATACATCTGGGTTACATTTTTGAAATTAACATTTCAAATTTGGAACTTATCAAAATAAATTTGATAATCTATCTAGAAATATCAATGTCAAGTGTAATACTGAGGTTGGTGATACTTATATGACTTATATGTAGGTACTAGTATTGGGAATGATTAGTTCATTTTATCCGATGAATCATCAATTTTAATTTGTTGGAGTCATTTTTAATATGCTTGTTGAAGGTTAAGTGGCTTGTAGCTCATGAAGTTTAAATGGTTTACTGGCTCTTAGATTATGCCAAACAATATATTAATTACAAACTGTTGTTCATGTATTTTACTTTTCCTGAAAGATCTTTGTCTATAATATAAAACAAGATCCATCTACAAGCAAACTTGTATGCCTATACTGCGCAGAGTTGATCAGAAACATATTTAAGCATAAAACTAAACCAAACCCATGGCTCTGGGACTTACGATGACCGAGAATCCAACCTAATTATAAAACTTTACCAAGGTTACTGAAGCATTGAAAATCAGGTCACAATGACCTGCTTTGGATGGAATTGTCATGAGCTTAGAACTTACTGTGCATGAGAAACTGGCTTTATTAAAACTTTAACAAATATGTGATGGCCTGACAAGAATAACACTACATGCCCCTTTCTGCATTCATGACTATGCATAAATATGACATTTCAAGATTGTGACAGAAATCTTTCTGAAGCATGGGTCTTGTTTCAAGGCTGCTCAAGGAATTCTGGGTGAATCAATTTCCAATCACTCTTCTATCAAAGTGATTTTATAGTCTGAACTCTTATTTCATGCATTAAGTGTGTGCATGATCTTAATTTGAACATTAAAAATACTCTTTTGGACTGTAGCTTCAAGGACGTGCAAATCTCAATGCTAACTGAATAAAAACAAATTGTCAATCATGTACAAGGGCATATGGTGGAATAATTCATGGCCTTAAAATGTGTATATATTCCCCATGTATGTGCCATGTAAATATGAAAATAAAATATATTCCAATAATTTATACATACATATTTTCATAATCAACTGTAGTTGGAACCAAAGTAACATCACAAATGATATTTTCATCTGAAAAGAAAATAAATTTGATCATAAAAGCTAATGTGACTATATTTGAAGCAGTTGAAAATTAAGTTAGACTGGCATGCGTACACCTTAAGATTTCAAAAGCCTACTTTCATAATGAGGTAATCTTTTGGTAATACCAACACTGAATGAGATAATGCTTAAAACTTAAGTTGAGATGGGCTAACTGAACGTAACATCTCTGAATGTAACATCTCCCTAGTGCAAAAAAGCTATAATGTTATCTACACTGCATCTGACTTGCAAAAACCGATTCTTAATAGCTCTTTCAATACAGTATTGGCAACATCATGCAGAGGAAATGGGAGCTAAGTGCTTTTCCCAAGGACTCATGACCTCTGATCTGCAACATTAACAAATTTTAAAATGATTGCCATCAGTGCTGGAAAGGCAATACCAATGTCGTGCAATTTTTACTAATAATGCATGCACAATAATATAGCACTGATTTTATCAGATTCTTTTCTGGAATATCACTATCAGACAATTTTAATATGAAGTGGTCTTGAATTAGTTTTCTGTTTTCCAATAATTAGTTTGTGCAAAAATTGTCAATCTTTTTATTATCAATAGTAAAGACAGGTGTAATTCAATGTGATCACCTATTACATGACCTGAAAAGGTGCATTTCATAACTGCTTGTAAAATAAAATGCACTTTAAAATTGTGTGAGGAGAGCAAACCACAATGCATATGAATGGGACATACAATCAAATGGAGAAGTCACGTTAAATTTATTTAGGACACTAAAATCATGTGTATAAATACATATATGGCATTAAAGTTTTAACAAAATTATACAGATTTGTATTGCTTTCAATTATCATCCCTTCCTGTTTCAGAGAAAAGGCTGGGGTTGTGTAATCCTGCATGTGTGGACATGCATGCATACTTATGTAATGGGGTGGGTTGTGGGAGTCCAAGTTGTTTTAATAAACTTAAAATAATTCATAAATCATGAGACTAGCATGCCCGAGAATTGGTGTGACCATAGTGTTTACATGTCACATGAGGGTTTGTGTGTGTGTGTCTGATCACTGATCCTAGTGTTCTCATATGTCTCATGAGGGGGTGTGTGTGTGATGACTGACCCTAGTGTTTACATATGTCATGTGTGTGTGTGTGATCACTGACCCTAGTGTTTACATATGTTACATGAGGGTGTGTGTGTGAGCACTGACCCTAGTGTTTACATATATCACATGCAGGTGTTTGTGTGTGTGTGTGATCACCGACACTAGTATTTACATATGTCACATGAGTGTTTGAATGAGATCCTTGTGCCATGCTTAAATGGCCAAAGGCTGTGGCCCCTTCGTCATAACTTAAGATCCTTTTGAAATCCACACCCTATAAATGGACACAAAGAAAGACAAATTCACCTATGCAAATAACACTGGCTCATGGGTCTCTTCATACCCCTTGGGACTTGACCCAAGAGGTACAGAATTGGGGGTAGGGGGTGAACAGTGCAGAGGTGGGACTTGGGAACAGGCATAAGTTTAAAAACACTCCAGTGACAAAGCAAATGCAGGTATAGTTAAATGTCATAGATTAATACAGTAGGTTATTGCTATAATAAATAATTTCTACTATCTAGACAATACAAATTTGTGGTTATAAGATACGAAAGGGATTCAAGCTATCTTCTATCTGGGGTTCAAGGTGGGTGTTTCTTACATAAAAGCATTTGCAAGTATAATGTTTCTTGCAGTCATTTTCAGTCCTATGTACACCCCAAAGGTGCATTTCTTTTGTGTCATCATTTGTGTTTATGTACTTTAGGTACAAATCACAAATTCCCTATAAAGTTTCTTGTCTCTTACATTAATATGTAATTACTTATATAACCACTTCCACAGTCTACATCACAGCTGTGGCAAAGGAGTAGCTGTCTTTCTCTGATTTTTATAAAGTATTGTCAAAGCCAAGATACTGGATCACCTGAAGATGTTTGCACTCAATATTAATTTTTATATTATCATGTATAATCAAAGATCTAAATATTTATAAGGTAAGGAATAATTAAGGGGTACTGTTTGATATTATTTATTATCAGAGACAAATGAATTATTCATAATTTCTAACTATCTTATTAAACCACTATGAGCGGAGTCTCTTTTTTGTCCAAGAAAGTCCATACTTTTCTAAAAAATATTTTTTTTTATTACGTTGCGATGTATACAAATACTTTTATTATTATTTTTGTATGATTCTATATTGTTGTTTTAAATCAGTTGAGCTTTTTTTTTTGGCGGGGGGTCAGCAAGTGTGTATTTAGCTCAAATAAATATCAAACTTGTTCTTCAGTTTTAATGTTTGCATTTTAAATAGATTGATAGATAAGATGTCTGCAGATATTAAAATATTATTTGTTAGAATTTAGTTAAATTAATTTTCCAAGCATGGAACAACTAGTGTACAAAAAAAGGGAGGGCCCCTGAGTGGCCAAGTGGTCTAAAGTGCTCACCCTTATGGATCACTGCCATCTCACCCCTGTAGGTTTGAGTCTCAGGCTTGGCTAACATGGGTACGTGAGAAAGCCTGCCAGTAGCTTCTCGTGGGTCGGTGGTTCTTCCCGGGTTCTTCCTCCACCAGTTATACTGGCCTCCATGTATAGCCTATCTTGTGCTGAAAAATGGCATTAAACAGTACAACAACACCACAAAGGGTATCTAAGAATAGTGGGCGCTTGTAATAATTTTTTCCCTCATGAAGGTGTTGCTTGAAATGCAAGTTTTATGTTTATGAAATGTGTGTGTAATCAGATTAGTAAATTAGGTTAGCTTTGTGGGGCTCTAATGCTATGTTTCAGCACATGATAGGCTATACATGATGGCCAGTATATTAGGGTGAAGGAAAAACCCAGGAAGAACTACCAACCCATGGGAAGCTACTGGCAAACTTACTCACATACCCATGTTGGTTGAACCAAAACTTGAACTCACGTGGACAGATTTCAGATGCAAGTCATCTGTAAAGGCAAGCACCTTTGACCATTTGACCACCCAGGGGCCCTTCTTTAAGTTAGAAATTAAAAAAATGATGATAATGATGCACACTTTTTGTCATCATATGAGTTCAAATACTCCAGGTAAAAATAAAAATTTCCCTACCCCGTTTCTTAGGTGCATGTCTGTTACACCAATGTGGGTGATTAATTACTTGAATATTCTCTTCCGCATAGTCAGTGTCCCCTGCTTTTGGGCTCCAAGGTGCATCAGTGGGCAAGAGATCATTGTACTGCACTAAAGTTGAATGATTCTATAATTCTGATGTCTACACATAATATAACAGCTACATGGTCAGTTTTGAATAAAAACACCCCTACTACAAACATAACCTAATAACTGATTCCATTTAGTCACATGCATTGTATATAATGTTCTTTTATTTCTTCCATAAATAGAGAGATACTTTTAAAACAGGTCGGTCCCATATAAAGGTTCACATAGCTCACCTAATACTATAGAAACTGGAAAAGATGAAACACATGTGCTTGTGACAGAAGAAGACCTTTCCACATGATTAATGTAAAAATCTAAAACAGATGTGACTGGCAAAAGAAAGGATGTGGAGCCATTTAGCTCTTCGTCTGGTTTATTGCTCTCTTCACTTCTTTCTGATGAGCTGAGAGAAGTCACATCAATGAAGCATGGGCAACCAGACTGAACTAAACTGTTGATAGGTACAAGGCCTCCATCAAGGTCAATCAGTGATTTCTGCACATACTGAATACAACTTTTCTCTACTTGATCCTGCAATCAGAAAATAAAAGCAACAGAAATAAAATTATTTACTATAATAAATAAACTGTTACAGTAGTTACTAGTATTCATTTTAGTCACTGTTTCTATGCATCATTTTTGTATTAAATGTGACTTATTTGGTATTTTATTACTTCAAAATATAACAGCAGCTCAATACATACATATACCTACAAACATAATTACACATCTTTTATAAAGGGAACAGAGTAAAGTTCCAATCTTAACTAATCATTTACCTCTACATGATTGCAACCGTTCATTTCTGTGATAACAAAGCATTATACTTTTTATTAATACTTAACTATTTGAAAAAGTGAAAGCAAAATATTATGAAATCATAGAAGATGGAAGTAAATATGTATGCACAGTTCTGAACCATTTCCAGAAGTGACTAAAAGATGCAGGCAACATGACTTCTCCCACTTATCTATATTGGGCTAAGTGATGAGAAAATAAGTAGAAATTACCAGTAGTTACTGGTCAAATATTTGAAAATAAGAAGATAATGACAAAATAAATTCACCATCAGCTTTTGTTTTACTTGATCAGTAATATTAAAACACTGAAAATACTCACCAGACTTTATGAAAATATTAACATGTTTCAATTGTTAGTCTGAAAAACTGATGTATAACTTCCGTAACAGTACTGGTACAAGATGCTGAAATGGGTCAAAATCATCAATGTGCTACATACACAACTATGACCGATGCGTCATCACGAAAAAGTTCTGCATGTACAGCCATGACAGATGAGTCATCATCACAAAAAAGTACTACAAATACAAGCAAGACTGAAGGGTCAAAATCATGAAAAAGTACATTTACAGAGACAAAGCTGGTGTTTTGATGGTTCAACATCATGAAAGTTCTACATGCTGTGCCACAACAGTCAGGTTTTGAAGGGTCAAAATGAAAAAAAATACTACATGTACAGCCAAGACAGCTGGGTTTTGAAGGATCAACATAAAAAAGTACAAGGGTCAAGCCCATAAATGTACTACATACAGCAGATCTGCCACCTTGTCTGGAACGAAAATTAGGATGCCAAAGAAAAAAAACTGAAGGGAAATAAAACCCAAGATCAGTGTTTGCAACCAAATAGTTACAAAAACTTTACAAAGTAATTGACATATCCACTGTCTTATGCTATTTACCTAATGTGAAAAACATGTTATAGCCACACTGTGAAAATCTACCATTTTGTCCATTTCATCTTTTATGTTCTTATTTAGTGTTAATTCAATTAACATACTAAATATCAGCAAAGAAGATAAAAACTGAAAAACAATATATTTTCATGGTATGACTAGCGTATTCCTCGTGAAATTTCTACATCACTTTTGTTCTCTTTGAAGGGGGTGCAGCCATCATGAACAAAATTTTGTTTGGGGCTGTTAAAAAAATCTGGATTATGGGGTAAAAATTGGGAAAATCTGAATTTTTGGATTTCAAACAAAAATCCAGGATGATTCTGAGCAAATTGGGAAAAGTGGCAGGTATAATAGTAAAGACAGTTCGGTTTTGAAAGGTCAAAATCATGAACATACTACACGTACAGACAGAACAGTTGTTTTGAAGCATCAAGATCACAAATGTACAACATGTACAGCCTATATAGTGGGGTTCTGAAGCATCAAGATCACAAATGTACAGCCAACATGGTGGGATTTTGAAGCGTCAAAATCATTAAAGTACTGAATGTAAAGCCAAGACACAGGAGTTTTGGTGGATCAAAATCATTAATGAACTACATGTGCAGGCATAACAGTGAGGTTTGGAAGGGTCAAAATCACAATGTACAATACATACAGTCTGGACAGGGGGGATTGAATGGCTAAAATTATGAAAGTACTACATATACAGTCAGGAGTGGGGTTTGGAAGGGTCAATATCATTAAAGTAATACATATACAGCCAGGACAGTGTGGTTTGGAAGGGTCAAATTAAGAAAATACTGCATGTGGGGTTCTGAAGAGTCAAAAACCCAATGTCTTCACTAGTGGTCAGAGCATCTGCCTCTGATGCAGGAGGTTGTCGGTTCGAACCCCAGCCAAGTCATACCAAAGACTTTTAAAAATGGTACTAACAGCTACCTTGCTAAAACTCAGCATTATGAGGTTAGTGTTAGGACTGGTCATACTTGCGTCAGGATAATGTGACTGGGTGGGACATGATACTACATGTCTGCAGCATGATGCTCCAGTGCTAGACATCACTATAAACTACCACAATGCATTATGCAGACATCGTAGCAATATGCTTGAAAAAGTTTTAAAGCTACATTTAAAAAAATCCAAATCCAAGTCACTATACAGGGGTCAAGCTAGACTTGAACCTTAGGGAGAAGTGACATCTCCTTTTTGACAGAACAGGGAGAAGTGAGAGCTCATCAGGGAGAAGTGGACGTGAAGCAAGAAATACAGTATATATATATATATATATATATATGGATATATATATATATATATAGCGTGTTCTCTTATTTGAATTATGCCCTCTATTTCCCAGTATTCATATTTGCATTTAACACTGGATGTAAGCAATACTTTATTTTCAAGTAGAAAATTTTCTGAGTTATTTTGGCCATATGACTCTAAAAGAGACTAATATAAACTACATTGTAACAAATTTCAACTGAGTAACCAGATTACATTATTGTAACTGCAAGTTAGTACAATTGCTTAATCAACTACCCATAATCAATTTCTATAATAAAAAATACTCTGTCTAAAGTTCACAATCATGTCACTTTCAAAGATTTCTAAACATCTTTGAAACAACCCCCATACCATGCACATGAGGGCAAACACACACGTGTCTTTAGATCATACTGTTCGTCCTCATTTCTTTGGTGCAGATAACATTACTGTAACTATTTGTCTACATACTTGTAGTAATTTTAGACACTGGTTAAATTGTATCTGCTTCGCTGCTTTTTCCGTATTTTCACAAATACGAGTCAAGTCAGAAACAACTTAGACTTTACAACACTTCTCGCGAATTCCACAACATAGCTTTAGCCCATACATTTCTGACCTACATAATTGCATTTTAATTTTAAATCTTAAATAACATAATACCTAGGTTTTGCTTTCTATGAATTCTATATTGTTCTGAATATACTTGCCCAATGATTTATGAAAACAAGCAATCTAATAAACTGTTGCTTCCCAGACACAGCGAAGACTGCCATTAATACCCTATTATTTCCCCGTTACTGGTTCACTTACAGTTACAAACTAATTTTATGATGAAATAGTGTACAAGAGGCAGTTGAAGTATCCAGATCACTGTTTCTGTTCTTAAAACACAAATTGCTATTTACATATTATTATTAAAGTTTGAAAACACAAGTTTGCATGTTTTTATCACCAAAAGATAACATGCGGAAATCTGGCCGTAACAGTTGATAACTTACTCAGGAAATGGTTAATGGTCAATCAGCTATAAAAACACATGCATGTGAATGTGCAAGAGTTTGTTTGTCAGCGTAATTGATACAAAAACTAGGCCTAGCTGCTGATGGCTTGATGAATACATTTCGCTACACAACACTAGAACACGGCTGAGGTGAGAGGGCATCTCAAAAAGTATGGTCATTCAAAGTTTCTCTAAAAAATCACAGGGCGAAGTCGTTTTCGCTTTCCTAACAGAAGAAGGCAAAGTTTACATTTTTTAGGCGACTTAGTCACCCACATCACCTGGTAGCATGACCTCTGCTATACACATACAATTTTGGGGATTCTGACCCATGAGCATCAAGCTAGGCTCCAGTACCTATGTCTAATAACACAACATGGTAACCTCAAAAAATATATAACAGTTCCAAAAAAAATTGGTGAATAATACCAGTCGCAGGCAAATCTTCTCAGCACAGTTTTCAGGTAAATATTGGAGAAATTCATTAATCTCCTCATTTTTTTAAGTCTCAAATCTTCTTTAACAATAGTTTTAATTTTTTAAAAGAATTATTTCTGTCAAAGGCTGGTCCATGGGCCAGAGAGACATCCCATGTCAGTGACAGCTGAATAAGAAAGTCAAAAGATATATGACAAATAATGTGTAATATGCATCAACACATAATATCAATAACATATACATAGTTTTTTTTTACATAGAGAGATGTATACAAGAAATGTACTAACATACTGAAAACATAACCATGCTACAAATGATCTGGATCCAACACCAAATTTACATATGAACTTCATTTTTCCTTTCATTTATTCCACTTACAATTTTTAAAAGCACTATTTTTCTTCTTTTGTAAACTGAACATTATCAAAGTTTAAAGTGTTGAATATATAAATACTGTTATTTTACACCCATGTACTGCTTTGCATACAGTAAAATAAAGTCAGATCTGCCTTTTCTAAAAATATGATGATCCAAATATGTCTTCACAGGTCAAATTTAAGTTATGTACATGTATGTGTACACTTGGTCTCTATCCATTGAACAATATATTTTCAAAAGGAGGTCACAACTGGGCAAAACCAAAATAAAAGCATCAGTTTTTCAGGAAAAACAACAGTTATTTGTTTTCTGAGACATCTATTTTAGTATTTAAAAAATTAGTTGAAGACAAGAGTCTGTGTAAAAGATGACTCTGAAATCATCAATAGTTTCTGAACACTGTAAGCATAAATGGCGATCTAAAGATAGTTTCCAACTTTTCATCATCTATAAATCCTAATTTTTATCCCATTCATTTTTGGAAAAAAAGGGTACTCTTTATTTTCTTTCAACGATAAATATTTTAACATCCTTTATTTTCCTTTCAAAACTATTTAAATGTAGTTCATGGAATATCCATTATTTTTCTACTGGCATGTTCTAAAATGCAATTTGACTGCCAAAGTCAATCTATTATAGGCAGAGAATTCCCATTTATAATAAACTGCTCTGCAAAAAGCCGATAGAATAGATATTCAGTTTTCATTCATTAAATGATTTGTAATGAATACACCTGAAAACATTTTTTATAATATACTTTTTACACCAACCCTGATCATATCATTAAATAACAAAAGGTTTCTTAAGAAAATCTGTAACTGATTTATATTTTATAGAACAAATCCTAGCCTTAAACACAGAATACAACAAGGAGTTCAATCTTTCCAAATTCATTTTGGCAAAGACCACAATGAACATTGTAAACTATTTTCACTATATTTTGTGCATCACTTTCAAGCAGTATCAGCTTAAAGGAATGACTGATGGAAAGTGACTGCTAGCTGAGCAAGCATGTGTATTCTTTAACTAGTATCTGTTTTAGAAAGTTGGACTGGACAGGTATTCTTTTACATGTCAATTATTTATTACACAGATGTTTGATCCAACGCTTGTCTTTGTCTATTAGAATAAATTTTAATTTAGCTTTATTTATACTGCATCAAAACACATAATCAGCTGTATATCACTATGGCAACTGCCATGTGTTGCTCAATAATATATACAATTCCAATGAAAAGATTTTATAAAAAATATTACAGTACAACCATAATAAAACTTTAATGGGCCTAAAGTCACTACCAAAAGTAGCATTTGGTATCAACCTAGGCCAAACTGGTTTTAGGCCAAAATAACTGAGTCTTTGTAATTACCATTTTTTCGACCTTTAGATCAGAATCAATCCACAACAGTGACAACTTTATATCCTGAAATGCACTAAACAATGATGGCGGCATAAATGCATCTCGAAAAATTTCTGCATCTAACACTCTTTTCCCTGTGAATGCTTTCATTTGTTTACTATTTTTGGGGCAAGGTGTGAAGAGTGCAACATAGTTCTTGTGTCTGCAACTACTGATTGCCCCTGTCCCAAACTCCTTCCTTATGTGCCTATTCTTAACTGGTGAAGATAAATCTGGATTCTCCCATGGGAAATCACCAAGGAGCTCCGTTAAAGCTCGATTTAGGAGTTCAGTCGGGGCATGCTTGCCCTGGATTTTCGATTTGCGGCTTCGGCACGCATCAGAATGCTCTTCGTATCTCCTCTTAAGTTCATTCTCAAACTCTTCAAAGTATCTTTTCTTAAATGGTCTGAACTGAACCTGCTGCACTTTAAATACGTAGGAGTTTGAAGAAAAGAATTTGTAACCCCACTTCAGAGGCAGACGTTTCAACCGCAGTGCTTTGCTACATGTTTGTTTGTCTACTGTTGACGAGAGGTAATGCAAAATTCTGAAGCAAGAGAGCGACGTAATATTTGCAAGACTGTAAGAACTGGTGTTGTTTAGCACATTAATTTGGTTTATATCAATAAGAAAGACTATCTGTATCTCTTTCAAATGTTTAGACATGTTGATTGTTTTGTCTGAATAAGAAAAACCAGTTATATCATTGAATTCTCCGTTATTTTGTGCTTGCCGCCGCCATTTCAATTTCGACCCGGAAATGTTTATGACGGAAGACTGGGATACCTAATGTTTGACGCAGTTATTTCAGCAATTTGAAGCCGTCTAAAATTAAGAACACCAGTCAGAGAGAGAGAGAGAGAGAGAGAGAGAGAGAGAGAGAGAGAGAGAGAGAGCTTTTCTACAGTCTATAAAACTTGACATTTTGAAATTATACATTTAAATATTGGTCAAATCTTAACATGGAATAACTATCTGTTTATAATTTAACTTTACAATTTTGTTCAAAAAATAAATTGAAATGTCGAAACTGTTTCTGATTTATATAAATCTACACCAGATATTGTAATAATTTTAAAAGTTATAAAGACAGCTGAACAACAACACAAAAAATTTTAAAAAATAAAACAACAACAACAAGAAGCAGGAGAAGAAGAAGAAGAATCTTCATTACTGAATAATGTATTGAACTAGTGATAGCTTAGACAGATTTTTTACTCAAAATCATAGTTGCATTACATAATAAGAAACATTATTTCGTTGGAGCTATGTTAACAACTGTAAAAAAAATAAAAATAGTATAACAATTAATTTAAATAATCAGCCATATATTAGTACTTATGATGATATTTTTTTTGATGTTAGTATCTTTTTTTAAAAGTGTAAATATACACATGCGCGATGGCTGGCCATTATGCACTTAAGATATTCTCCTCACCCAATTTACAATCAGGCCCGGCCCCTTGGGCAAGGCGAACGAGGCAACCGCTTTGAGCCACAGGCTTTAAGGTCCCCGCGTTGCTGACGGAAATCAACTCCGCAATGCAATTTTTTTTGCTTGCTGCCCCGCGCTCATCGCTTGCTGCCTTGGGCCCCGCATGCTGCCTTAGGCCCAGCACATCCTAGGCCGGGCCTGTTTACACTGTGAGTGTGTGTGTGATTTGGATTTTTAACTTAGCTTTAAGAATTTTTCAGTTCTATCGCTACAATATCTGCAGCGTGGCAGTTTATAGTGATGTCTAGCACTGGGGCATCATGCCGCAGACATGTAGCATGATGTCCCACCCAGTCACATTATCCTGACACAAGGCTGACCAGTCCTAAAACACCAGTGCTGGATTATCCAAAAGGCAGAGTAGGCACCGGCCTATTATGGGCCCCACGCCTTTTAGGGGCCCCGCGACAACGGATCAAAATAGTATTGAATTGATTTGATCTTGAAAGTATTAGGAGATAATTTGAGAGGGGGGCACCTGAGATTTCAACTGCCTAGGGGCCTCCGCAGGGTTTAATCCGGCACTGCCTAACACTAACCTCTTAATGCTGAGCGCCAGGCGAGGCAGCTGTTAGTGCCATTTTTGTAAGTCTTTGGTATGACTCGGCCGGAGATCGAACCCACGACCTCCCGCATCCGAGGCGGACGCTCTAACCACTAGGCGACCGGAGCGGTCGGCCTGTTTACAACCTTCGATTAAAAGTTCAATGCAAATAAATCAGTTTATATGAATATAATATATACTCTTTGCCTAGGCGCAGTGTTAAAATATTCTGATTTAAATAATGGCTGTTCAATACAAACTTTTCATGCAAACCGATTTGAAATATTCAAGGACAGATTATGCAAAACATGTTAAGCACACATATATGACAGAAACTCCATCCATGACTATGTGTAAAGCGACACAAGCTAACATTTCGGCAATCAATAGCTGAAAGCATACATACAACATTTAGGGAAATCAAATAGCTACAGTAGTGAAAGGGGGGGGGGGCACTTTGCAATCAGTGGGCCTTTTATGTTAAATTTGGTCGTTTGCACTTTGGGGTCATAACGGGAATTTAACATGGAGCAGATTGGGCCTATCTAGAGTCAAGGGAAATTGAACATAGTGAATGTAGAGCGACAAGGGATTGGGCCTGTCTAGGGTCAATAGGGACACAAATATAGATTGATGAACATCAATCTATCACACCAAAAATGGACTAATCTTTTTTTTTAGGCAAGAGAGAATAGATATCTTTTCGAGGCAATGGAATGGCCCTGAAAACGGCCTTTGATTTTTTTGTTAACACCATTCAGTTAACATATAGGGCATCGCACGAATCTTCTTCTCTTCCTGAAAATTCGTCTGACCTCTGGCCGTAGATTAAGACTCTCTTCAGACAGCCTTGCCTCTCCACATAGATTCTTCGTTTCCAAAGGGCTGTATCAGTCATCTGGGTAATTGCCCATGATGATTTAATATTCATGGGATACTCCGGGTGGAACAGCATCGACGATAGGAGGGTAGAAGATTCTACGTTAGTCCACATCTTGTGACGAGAACTGGTGAAGGGAATGAGGTGAAAAGCGGTTATTTATAGTGGAAGAACGGATCGAAACGGATTGACTTCTTTCACCAATCCGAACACGCGTTACAAAATTCCGTCACAAGGCGGAGTTTGTCGTCCAATCCGAAGAGGGCTGCCTGTGACGTCACATTCATTATATAGGTGCGCTAGCGTCTGTGCGCAGTGCATCAATGCAACAGTTAGAACATGACGGAAACTACGAAGACGGTGAATTGGGGTGCACCGACCGTGGAGACGAGAAGTGATGGCATAGCAGCGACTACCAAAGCAAACAAGGTCCTACTTCCAGAAGAGAACGATATTAATTGAGATTTAGTGGTGTTTCTCTCTTCGTCACAAGAATTTGTTCCGGTACCGGCACCTTCAGCATCTTCTCCTTTATTACCGTACGTCGACAATTTTAAACAGAGACAGAAAGAAGAATTGGAGAAATTTTTGCAACAGCAGAAAGAAGCAGAACAAGCCTTTCTCATTCAACATCAACAGCGAGAAGAAGAGGCAAGATGAAAACGACAGGAAGAAGAAGAAGCAGAGAAGAGAAACAAGATTTAGGAGAGAAGGTGGACGGTGAAAGTCAAACAGTGACAGTACTCTTAGATATTTTGGATGAGTTAAGGAGTCTGAAATAAATGTATCAGACTTCTTTAATACGACCCAAGAGAAAAAGACCTTCCCGAGCCAAACAGTTCAACCCCGTCCAAACACCTACTACGCCTGAGATACCAACACTAGTGATCTCTACCAAATCATCGACAGTAGCAGGTCCAGAAGTAGGCTTTGGCCGTGGCAAAGCGATAAGGCAGTTAAAGCTCATTACTTCCTGTTCCTGAGGTTTTTTTTTTGTTTTTTTTTAAAAAAATAAATTAAAAAATAATATTAAAAAAAAGAGACTATTCAGTGTTTGCCAGAATCAATTAAAACTCAAAATCCCATTTTTCACTATGATGACCGTGTGTGAGTGCGTGAGTGTAGGTCCTTATTATAAAAATATAAACCAAGAGACACTTACATTTCTCTCTCTGGTATATTCTCTGGTACAAATTACAATTCGATTTCACAACACATCACTTTCAAAAATTTCATTTTTCTTCTTTGTCTTTTCACTCTCTCCTTTTCTTGAATTTCCTCACTGTCACTTGTTTTTCTTCTTCTTCTTCCTCACTTTCTTCTGGTCTTCTTTTCTTCTCTTTCTTCCCTTTCTGGACATATCTCAGTTCATCCTTTTCGGAGGGTACCTCTTCTTCTTGTTCGGAACCCCTCTCCTGCCTTCTGCTCCTGTTGTTTCTTAGGGCCGTCTGCAGACCAATGTCCTTTCACTTGACAATGATAACATGTATCTTGACTTTATCTCTTTTAATGCATGTCTTGCTTTGACGTTGTGGACATTAAGAAGACCAATGTCCTTTCTTCTGACAAATATAACAAGTATCTTGACTTTTATCTCGAAAGGAGGGGGAGTAGTCCGTCGGCTTTTCTGGAGAAAACCTTCGTATGACACCTCGCAAACCTCTGATCAGAAGTTCTATCTGTGTTAGCTCTTCCATCTTTCTGGTCGGATTGAGAGTGAAATGAATACTTTGAGGGAAGATACTGACCATTTATATAGGGAAGACACTGACCGTACATTTATATATAGGGGACCATGGCGTTTAAAATGAAGTCAATTGACTTTTTGCAATCAAGATGAAACGATCGAATCATTTCGTGAAGAAAAGAAAAGAAAGTAAGAGGCAGAAACGTGACCTATCGCCTCGCACATCAGCTGAAGTCTTGGTTCAAATTTATGCCAGCGATTTCTAAGATGACATGAGTGAACCAGAATCCAGACCCAGAGTTTACACCAAACCAAAGTCCACCACCAGTAACCCCTGAAAACTACTACCACATTGAAGAGACGGATAAACGCTCCTCTTGAAAATTTAGAACCACTGCCTACACGTACACGGTGAAACTTAAAGATTTAAAGTCCGACGTACTGCTTGAGAAAGCAGAGGGGTTCGTCATCGATTTGTGGGATTCTTTGTTAACCACACTGAAACAGCAATGTCGAGCCAAAGAAGACGATCGCTTGATACTTTCCATTTATCACGACAGTCTGAGGTCCCCCGTTTGGATCGAGTTTAGCAGGCCATTAGAATTGACACCTAAAGTCATCGATAAGATTCAACACGTGCAGCAGTCCAACGACAAGTTTCACATCACCGATGGAAAAGCGACACTGTACATGGCCCACGTTTCTCTTCGCAAAGGGACCGGACGCAGAATATGTTATTTGTGGACGACCTTCGCAGCACCAAAAAGAGCATCGTCCAAATTAACAACCCTCTAGGCCAGATGTGTTTATCCAGGGCTATCGTGGTGGGACGAATGAATGCAGACAAGAACGACATGGCAGAATAGAAAAGAGCCTGGCAAACTATTCAACAATCGGACTGAGCCAAACAATGAAGAGAAGCAGAACTCCTGTTATAGCAAGCTGGCCTATCCAAAGACAGACCCTGAGGCATTCCTAAAATGCAAAAATTTCAAGACGCCTTGGCTCCACGCTACACTTTGAAAGTACACTCTCAAGAGTGCTCGGACCTCTGTTGTTTCGAGGCAGAGATTTCAAAGACGGAAAATACATTCACGTCTATCATCACAATGAACATTACGATGCCATTGCCAGTATCATTGTCATCCTCGGATACAGTTATTACTGTGAGAAATGTGACTATGGCTATAACAATCGAGAGCAACACAAGCATTGTGGATCAAAATGTGAGGGATGTTTGGCCTCTAAACCCTGTCTTGACGAAGGACAAGAACGAGTGCATTGCCTTGCTTGTCAGCGCACATTTGTCAGCCCTACCTGTTACCAACAACATCTGAAGACGCATTGGAAAAGTGCTTGTCAACTCCTGAGATTGTGCCCTACATGTTAAGGCACACCTATGTCCAGGAAAGAAACGATGTCACATTTGTCACCAAATCGTAAACTTGGAACACGAATGCTACATTCAAACATACCAACCCCAAGAAGAGAAAGAGGAAGATGACCAGAAGAAGAAATGGAATTTCCTTTGTTTTAATTTCGAATGAATGCAAGAGACCAGCATTCACATTCCAAATTTCTCCGTGGCTCATCGAGCGTGCGAGAAGTGCATCCAAGAGCCTATCTTTAGTCATTGCCTTCGCTACAGCAAGATTCCTGGAGGACGTGAAAAAATCTTTCGACGACCAAATACGCTGGCCGATTTTACCCAATAGATCTTAGACCATATCGACGAGACGTGGAGCCAAGAGGACATCGAACATTTTGGAGATTGCCATCTCTATGCCACGGTGATGGCCCACAATTTCTCGGGATACAATGGACATTTTCTTCTCAAATACTATACTGAACAAAGTACTGAACGTCCTAAAATGACCTTGAACGGAGCCAGAATCATTTTTACATGCAAGTGGGACAAGTGCAGTTTAAAGATTCGATGAGTTACTTGGCCATGCCTTTGAGTCGAACGTCTAGAACATTTGTAATGACAGAAATGGCCAAAGGCTATTTCCGCACTTTTTCAATACCGAAGCCAATCAACACGCCGTTCTGCTCCATATGCCTGATGCTCACTACTACGACCCCGACAACATCCGCACCGAACAACGAGAAGCTTTCTACTCTTGGTACCACTCTCACGCATCGGACCCCTTCGACTTTCAGGAAGAAATGTTAAAGTATTGTCGTTCCAACGTGGACATTTTAGGCCGCTGATGTGGAAAATTTTGAAAATTGTTCATGGAGCACGGAGGGATCGATCCTTTGTAAAAAGCCTGCACTGCTGCCAAAGCGTGTTCCTTAGTGTACCGCAAACGATTTATGCCCGAAACGACCCTAGCTGTCATCCGCCTTCAAATGACGAATTTTGTCAAACGTCAATACTCGATCAAAGCCCTACGCTGGCTACATTACTTGTGCGAAAAGGAAGACAAATTGATCCAAAATGCCCGAAACGGAAGAGGCGAAAAGATCATCGGAACGTATTCGGTGGATGGGTGGGATATAGAAAACCCCAAGATCGTGTACGAGTTTAACGGTTGCTTATTTTACGGATGTCCCTCCTGTTACCCTCAACGTGACACTAAAAATCAGTTTTTACAACGGACCATGGAAGACTTGTACGAGGCCACTTGTCAGCGGCGCTTAAAGTTAGAACAGCAAGGATGCCAGATGGTGGAAATGTGGGAACACGAGTGCGATCACCGTTTGAAAACCGATCCAGAGTTTAAACGTATCGTGAAAAGTTACAAACTGGTGGACCCTCTGAACCCACAGGATAGTTTGTACGGAGGACGGACGAATGCCACCTGTTTGCTGTACCAAGCCGACGAGGAGAAAGGAAAAGAAATCAAATACTTGGAGGTGTGCTCTCCGTATCCGTACGTGTGCAAATACTGTCACTTTTCCGCAGGGTACTCGCAGTTGCTGACGGAACACATTGACCTGGACAACATTCGAGAATACGAAGGATTGATTACCATCACCATTGCCAAGGAAAACTGATGTTTCCCTTGTGCCGTACTTGTGCCGAAACGTGCAACCAAGACCAACCTTGTCAGCACACCCAGGATGAACGCACCTTGACAGGAACGTGGGTCAGCGTGGAACTGTTTAAAGCTCTGGTCCTGGGATACCAATTGCTAGAAGTGTACAAATTTACCACTTTCCTAAGACAGAACAGTACCACAGGGGTGACGAGAATCAAAAAGGCATTTTCGCAGACTACGTGAATGCCTTTATAAAAATGAAACAAGAATCCAGTGGCTCTCCTTCCTGGTGCCACACTCCCGAAGACCAAAAGAAATTCAAAGAGAAATACTTGGAGCGGGAAGGCATCACTTTAGACCACGTGGAGAAAAACGCAGGTCGACGATGGTTTGACAAAGTGGTGTTGAATTGCTTGTGGGGCAAAATGACAGAATGACCATGTTTACCCAAGAAGGAGTATTTGTCCGATCCTTCCCGCTACTTCCAGATGATTCACGACAAAACCAAATATCAGAAACACGTGGACGTCCATCGTGAAGACTTGATCCTGGTCAATTACGAAGAAGATTTGGACTTTGTAGAAGCCAACGAATTTGGGAATGTCGTCATTGCGGCTTAAGTGACAGCCCATGCTCGCTTAAAATTGTTCGAAGCTTTAGAACTGTTAGGAGATCGCGTTCTGTAGTTTGACACGGACAGTTGCATCTACATCGATCGTCTGGGTATCCGGCACCCTGACATCGAAGGAGACCGTTTAGAAACCTGAAATTACGGGCACCCCAACGAAAAGATTCTAAGTTTTGCTAGTGGCGGTCCCAGAAATTACGGCTTCGAATACCGGGACCCCCAAAGAGAAGTACACACCGAGTGTAAAGTGAAAGGATTGACTCTCAGTTATCACACCAGTCAAGTGGTGAACTTTTGGGGTATTGAAAGAAGCCTTGCAATCTGGAGAGGATCAAGATTTTAAACTGACTATCGACCAACCTCACACGATTGTACGTTTAGCCTCACATCAACCAAATCATCAGTAGGCCTTTGGAAAAAGTGTATTTAATCCTGTACTAGTAGCGAGTGCGACTTCCCAACCACTGCACTTTGCCGTACGGACACTGTATAATTAAAAATGGTTCCAAGACGATAGCCACCAACAAGAAGAATGGCTTCCACACAGCAAGAATCGATCGAGGGACCCACTGAGAACTCCAAGTTCAAACAATACAATTTTCCTGTCTTCTTGCCTGACTCTTGTGATTGCGCCAGTCGATCGGAATCGTTTAAAAACTGATGTATCTATAATGCTATTCTAGCTATTCTAGAACATACTCGATGGTCTCCGCACTGTCCTTACCTTTCTATGGCCTTTCCACCCATCACACTACGGTACATTTATGACGGTATCATAGAGAAGGTAGTACCGTTGTCCAGGAAGAAAAAAAGTAAGACTTCCAAAACTATACATAAAAAAGGAAAGATTTACAAGCACAAGACTTCATTACGACTAGTATAAAATGGGAAATCGTCCAAGACCGATAGTTCATTGTGACTACCATTGCCAAGCGATAAAGACGAATCCTTTTAAACAGACACCATTCAACTTCGGTGATTCTCAAGTGGAGTGCGATGCTGTGCCTTGCGATGGTAGGGATGCCGTACGCTATGACCTCAGTGATTCAGTACCACATCTTGGGAACTTTGCTATGACTACTACTATTACTACAATACCTACTATGGAAAGTGCTGCTGTGCGTGTCAAACCTGACGGATGCGAAAGCGATGCCACTCGTTATCGTGGACTCTTTACTGGTTTTCATGTTCATTGTCATCCTTCACGTGAAACGATACGGCTGCCACCCTACGGATGTCATCCATGCCTGAGCAAACTACTGCGGGTTTCACCATACCCTCATCGAAATGAACCTGTGAAAGAAGAATTTTCGTTCCCTGTGCGTTTGTCTGAATGCTGGGACTTTGAAAGTCGATTCCAAACCTTCCAAGGAAAATGGCCTTAATATCTGGGAGGACCTACCCCCCAAGATTTAGCCAGAGCTGGAGTTTTCTACTTGGGCGAAGGTGATAAAGTCAAGTGCTTCAATTGCGGTGTGTCACTTCACGAGTGGGAACAGAAAGATTCCGTTTACCTGGAACATGCTCGATGGTCTCCGCACTGTCACTACCTACCTTTAGTGGGACGACTTCAGTAGTCTCTTGATGGATACTTTACAAGAGAAAATTTGTTGTTTGCCTGTGGAGTTTGAGAGAACGCATTTTCCGAGAGTTTGTTAAAATACAAGTTCAACGCAAAGAACAATTGCATCCGTTACGTCACCAATGTTTTAACCACTGGTACCTAAATGCTATAAGAGGACTGATTCATTTGTAAGCGTTCCAATGGTCAGACATTGTTCAACTGACCGAGGACCAGAAGAATTTGGTTGCTATTCATCGTACTTTTTACAATTTCGACATAACTACACCGAATTCCAGAGTAAGATTTAGAGGATTACCAAAATCTTTTACACGAAGAAATCTTGGTTCAAAAGGAAACGTCTGTGCGACATGTAGTGGTGAGCTAGTGACTAATCAGTTTTGGTACGGTACTGAAATAAAGCCGTTTCTGTGCAAAAATTACATTTATTACCTCAGACAAAAAGTGGTATAAAAGCTTGCTCCCATGCCACGACTTTTATCATTAGTGATACAACAATTGCCGTCAAAGGAAATCAATGACAGTATTCAGAATGTGGCGGATTACCAACACTTTTCACAAGAACTGTATCCAATGAATTTGGGTCGTCGTGTGGTGTGAGTCTTAGTGACTTCCTTTCTGGGAGTTCGCTCACCAGCCTATTCCTTGTGGGCTCTGTACAATCTGTACTGTGAGGTACCACCAAAAACATGTTTCCTTTAAATGTACAAGAGAAACTCACTTTGTTAAAAGCCTTCCTCTTTCATCTGCAAACTTCTCGACCTCTCTTTGACGAAAATCCGGTGAAAAACTGACTTTTAAACCTGTGTTAGTCACAGTGTCAGAAGAAGAACCCGACACCGAGGAAAACCACTCCATTCAGGACAGGACCATCATTGACATGGACATCGCCTAAATGCCATTCCGGGAGGACCCCTGTGTGACTGTGCCAAGTGTAGAGCCTCTAAGAACATTACAAACTGTCCCTAGGACACCACACCTTCGTCACCAAAAATGTTCTTATTACACTTTGATCGTTTTGACTTTACTTTATCAATGTACTTAACCATTTGGTTTTTATTTATTTTTGTCTTTCGTGTTCAATTTTTAAAATTGTTTTGAAATAAACGTGCCCTGAAAAAAAGTATAAAAATTCTTGTCTTGCCTGTCTTCGTTTCAAAAGTGACATTCCCTGCACTATGGCTACCTCTGCTGTCTCTGCTACCTCTTCCACCACTTTCAAAGTCATCAACGAAAACTTAGATCGTGCCAGTTGGAAGGCCTTGTATCTTCGCCATCCCTTTAACATGTTAATTGCTGGACTGAGCAGGTCAGGCAAAACCGAATTTGTCAAACGTTTGATCGAACATAAACATCATTTGATCAATCGTCCACCTCAACGTATCGTGTGGTGTTACAAAGAGTGGCAATCGGCGTACAGCCTCCTGCGAGAAAGTCAAGGCGATTCCATCGTGTTTGTGAAAGGCATTCCTGGCGAAGACGACGGGATCGTGTCTGACCCCAGTCAAACTCATCTGGTCGACGTGTTCGGAAAAGACGAAGACGAAATGAAACTGTGGTTTACTCGCAAAGGACATCATCGTAATGCCAGTGTCATTTACATCACCCAAAATTTGTTTCAACAAAGTAAAGCCCATCGCACCACCAGTCTCAATGCTCATTACGTGGTCTTGTTTAAAAGCCCTAGAGATAAATCGCAAATGCAAGTGTTAGCCAAACAGTTAGGTACTCCTTGGCTGACACATGCGTACGACGTTGCCACTCATATCCCTCACGCCTATTTACTAGTGGATTTAAAACCCCCGACCCCGATTATTTGCGATTTCGTACCCATCTGTTTCACCACTGGTACCAAGACGGACAGCCTTTCGTGTACACGTCCCCGTCGACTTAAAAAATCTATAAAAACCTCGGACACTTTTGGTCTGTCTCACACATCGTCAAGATGACGTCCCTTCAGTCTCATCTTCTCGTCAAATTGATTCGTGGCTTGTACGGCATCAGTCGCGAAGAAAAAAAACCCCCTCAAATAAGTGCTCGTCTTAGAAGCCAGTCTCAGAGAAGCCATACGATGGTTTGCGGTGACACGTTAATTACTGCAAGGCATCACTCACACTACACATCAAACGAAACGCATTTTTGAGAGAAACAAAGTCGCCTTAACGCAACAGGCAGATCCCCGCATCGACACTCAAACCAAAAAGCAGATCGTTTCGAAGCCTGGAGGTAGCGGTTCCCTAGGAGGTGTTATCATTTGCTCCATCTTAATATGGGATCCCAATGTCCCCAAGGTCATCCCCAAGAGAAAAGCCACCCCCGACCCGAACGTATGTTACGTATATGTAATTTAATTACTTGTGTGTTAGTTTCACATTTTTTATTTTATTTTTATTTCATTACATGTTGCTGTAATGATAACTTTATTCACTGGATTGAGATTTTTTCCAGAAAATTCAGTTCATTTCTGTTAAACCTGATAAATACGAAGTTAGTAGAAACATTGTATCTTTTGGTGACCTAGATTTCGGAGCCAGCTTCAGCTCTATTGTAAACAACATTTTTATATTTATTATTAAATGTTATAGTAAGATTCGTTCAGTACAATCGAATTCGTCCATGGCGGACGTGACAGCTAGCATATGATGTTACTACGTTTCTTGAAAGTAAGTGATCGCGTGACCCTATCACGTGGTTCTTTTTGCGATTCAGTTGGAGTTAAAGTGATGTATCATAGTGCTTTTTAGTCAGTCGTAATTCATACCTTCGGGCTCAAAGGTTTTCCTGTTGTTGCCAGTATGAATTGAGCTTTTAATTTAAAAATAATTTATTTTCCCTGGAGACTTATCTAGTGCTTATCAAAATTCTTGGAGAAAGAGATTTACTGAAAATTATTCGGAATTCTAAAACCGGAATATTATTTTTGGTGATTCAATAAGGAACTGTTGACGACAACACAAAACACGTTATAGAAGACGTCATCGCCTTCCATCTTGGAACTTCGTCGGGATTCGAACTTTGATTCGTTTAGAACTTTTTAGTGATAGGACTTATATTTTTAAATTCCAGGATTCATTTTCGGATTTGATTCATAAACCGTAAGTCCTTTTTAATTCTTTTCCCTTGTTTTCTAGGGAAATAAATTATTCTGTTAAACTTTACAAAGCTTGTTGGCTTCACTCTTTTCTTTGTTACTTTTGTACGAGCCTAGACACTTAACACGTACTCAGAAGAAAAAGAGCAATGGTGTCAAAACCAGGTCACAGCCTCAGAAAAGGAAAAATCCCCAGAAAAAGAAAAAGAAAAAGACCCCAGAGAAGACCACAGAAAACAGTTTCTCCCGCAAGAGAGGCACTACATTTCGGACGCAAACTTATATCCCCAACCACAACCTGCAGCGACGGTGACCGCGTCTCCAGTAGCCTCAGCTTCTTCCCCTTCCCCGTTGCTAGTGATGCCAGCAAAACCAAGTTTGATACCCATACTTCCCCATTTGATGAAAAAACGGAAACCCATGTCTCCAGGAACTTCTCCTGCAGCGGTGACACCCTCCACCTCTTTAGCTGCTGCGGCAGGTACTAACAAAGTTACTCCCCCCAAAATCAAAGTCCTTGAGAGATCGGACATGTTACAGAGTTTACTGGATTTATCCAAGCAAGAACTCTCCCGATTTAGTCGGTTGCGAACCCCTCAACATCGAGTGATGCCTGTCATCAAGTTGATAAGACGTAGACACAATCAGTGGCGACGCATTCCTCTATAAAAAATGACCTGAGGTAAACGATGGGTATCAGTGTTTTTGTATTCCTGAACACCAAAAGATTTCCCCTAAAAGAAGTGCATCGTCTTTCTCCTGTCCCAAAAGGAAAAGGAAAAGGAAACGGAAAAGGAGAGTCTCGTCGTTTGACCCCGCATCCGAAAAAACGCTTAGCGAAGCATCGACGTCTACCCCAGGAAAGACTCCATCGTCCAAAGAAAAAGAGGAGCAACCAAAGGATAGGATTTTTTGGCGCTGGAATGGTAGAACATATGTTCAAACAGTTTGGTTTTCCAAAAATAATCGAAAAATACACCTCAAAAAATTAAGATAAAAGGAAGCGTTTCGAGCGATGGATTTCAGTGTATCTTTTGCTCCTGAACGCCAAAAGATATCCCCTAAAAGAGGTGCACAACACCACCATTGTCGTTCTCCTGTCCAAAAAGGGAAAAGGAAAAAGAAAAGGACAGCCTCGTCGTTTGATCCCGCATCCGAAAAGGCGCTTAGACAAGCATGTCTACCCCAGAAAAGACCTCATTGTCCAACGAAAAAGAGGAGCAACGAAAGAGGAGGATTGTTTGGCGATATAGAAAAAAGTCGTCACATTTTTGACGAAGCGATAGCCAAAGAGTTCGACAAAACGACTGGTTACAACCCTTCGACCTACTCCAAACAATACGATAAAAGGGCGTGTGCCAAGTCATCGACGTCAGTGTAATTTTTGAGAGTGCCCCGGAACAAACAATGATGTCACCATGTCACCTCCCAGAAGCCATCAATCTTCTACCCTCAAGGGAAAGAAAAGGAAAGGACTGCCTCCTCGTTTAGCCAAACATTGGGACGTGTTGTCCGTCCTGTCCAAGGCCCCTCCACCCATGCGAAAACAACTCATTCAAACCGCCCTGCAAAGACGTTATAGACACTGTGCGAATGTTGTCTGAATGTCATGAAAGGAACGATACCTTTGTCTCAACATCAGAAGCATCGACACGTTCTTTGCCAAATGGTCCAAAAGAAAATACCCATCCGTCAAAAGAAAAAGATGTTGGTACAACGCGGAGGATTTGAGCACCTGTTGCTAGCACCCATACTCAAAGCCGCATTGGCACCACTGATTACAGGACTCGTGGGAGCTACTGCTTCACAAATGGCTCAAAGATAAAAAGAATCAAGAAGATAAACGGGATCTCTGGGGTGAAAAGATCTCAGACATGATGTTTGCAATCTGATGGAAGGACGAAAACTGACTTAGTGCCTTACAAACGATGGATGAAATTCCATCGTTGGCAAGGACACAGACCCCGCATTTATCTCCCAATCCTCATTTGACCAAGATGTCCCAGTTACAACACGAATTGCAATCGTTGATAAATCTCAACGATTTGTCAGAAACGGAAAAATTGCATCGGTAAGGTCAAGTGTTGCAACGACTTCAACTCTCCACCAGAAAGCTTTAGACGAAACAGCTCAACCGACTCTGAAAGATTTTAAGACCCTAATGAAAAGTCCATCACCACCACCACCACCACTCCAGTGATCAAGACAGAAAAAGGAGAAGAAGAGTTTCAAACTCCACCAGAAAAAGTATGCAAGTTAACACCACTGACATCCGATATTGGTTGGATTAAAAAGATGATGTCAACAACTTCTTCCTCAGAAGAGGAAAGGAAGGTGAAGACAGAAGTTGAACAAGAACTGATTGCCCCCGTTCAGATATCGTCCTCCTCGACACCTATTGCTCGCCGCCACGCAAAGCATTACAATCTAAGAAAATACCACACGAAGAAAAGAGTATCATCCGTGAAGAGTGGGTGACTTATTAAAAAAGTCCTGCTGTAGAATGTATTGGCCAGCATTTATTACTACCCATCACATCCTGCGGTTTACATAGGAGTTCAGAAATTGTATCGTGCTGCCAAAACCCGATTGAAAAGTGTCCGTTTACCTCAAGTGCAACGATGTTTACAAGAACAAGTAACGTACACCTTCAACAAGCCCATTCGACGAAAATTTTCCGGAAATCGCACCCGAGTGGAGGGTATCGATCATCAATAGGAAGCCGATTTAGCCGATGTCTCTCATTTGACCACCCACAATCGTGGCTACAAATATTTGTTTTGTGTCATCGACATCTTTCCAAATTTGCTTCGGTCGTGCCATTGACTTGCACATCGAGCAGTGAGTTAGTGCGAGTCCTCCAACTGGTGTTGAAACAAAGTGGGCGTCACCCTCATCGATGGCAAAATGACACATGCACCGAATTTCTGAACCAAGCTTTCCAAAAAGAATTAAAGCAACGAGACATTCATGTTTTCACCACCGAGAATCCAGAAACCAAAGCCAGCATCGTGGAAAGTTTTCAACGCACCGTGAAAGACAGCATGTGGACATATTTTACGCACCAACACACTCCCAAGTACATCGACGTCTTACCGCACCTGGTCAAAGCATACCACCAATCTTACAATCTTACAATCTTACCATCGGAATATTGGATTTGCCCACCCAAGAAGTGACTTCTGACAACGAAGTGACCGTCTTTGAGCGCCTGTTTGGTACGTCCCTAACTGTGGATGTCCCAAGAAAGGTGGAGTGTTGACGACGGGAGATTGTAGTGCGCATTGATAAAACCAAACATATTTTCGACAAAAGTTATTTACCCAACTGGACCACCGAATTGTTTCGTGTCACTTGATGAGTGCGTGGCCGTCATCATGAAGTCTTTAAATTGGAAGACATAAACGGGGAAGTGTTAAAAGGAACGTTTTACTTGCCCGAGTTACAACGTGTGACCAAAAAAGAAGACTTAGTGTAAGACATCGAAAGCATTACCAATCAAAGAACCCGTAAAGTGGGAAAATGACGTGTCAAAGAAGTCAAAGTACGTCGGAAAGGATATCATCCCAGTTTTGATTCTTGGATTGACGCTTCGGAAGTCATCAACTATAAAAAGAAGTGACCATCATGCCCTTCAACACAGCCTCAACCACCACAGTAACCACTCCTTCACCGAGTTCTTCTGTGCAAGATCTACAAAAGCAACCCTTGTGGGTATGGTGTGGAGAACGTGTGCCTAAAACGCAAATCGTCTTTTTCTGCCAGATCTTTGTGGTGTATTGTGTCGTCGGTGTTGCCATTGCCAATTTGAGTTTTCAACAAGGAGAGAAACAATTGTGGACCATTTTACTTAGCAGTTGCATCGGTTATCTTCTCCCCAGTCCTTCCCTGAAATAGTCTAACGGTAGCAACGGGAGTCTTGCGCCCAACGTCAGTCACCCTCCCAACAGTCACCACCAAAAAACAACAATCTTAGACACTCCTTTGACTTACATTTTCCTTTCGGATAGCAGAACTCTGGAATTATGAATAACCACTTTTACTTAACGTTACACAGCGACAGTTCCATGGATGTGTTTCCCCACAATACTTTGTGCTGTTTCACGGCCAAACTACCTCAGGCCATCTAATCAGATCACGAAGCCCATCGGGAAGTGGCTTTGGTCGAAATCATTCACCCTACACAAATCAAAAACATCGCTGAAATCAAAACACTTTCGACGTCGAAATCCTGAACGAACAAATGCAACAAGCTATGAATGAAATTGGGTTTTCAGGTATCAAAAATTCAGCAAGCAATCCATCAATCACCATCTATACTGTGAAAATTGCGGCAGGCTATTATTTTAGCGGTCAACATCTGGTGGACACGATTGCTTCGAGGTTTGAGGAAGGGTTTGGCAAAACCTTGGACAAAGGCAAACGAAGTGTCACCATCGAGTACCATAAAGTGGCTCGTCGCTTGCTGATGAAATTTAAAGATACCCAAACGTTGGCCATCAGGATTAATAGTAGTTTGTTTTAAATTTTGGGTGGAGACCCAAACTTGGCAACACCAAATTTGACCCCGAAGATCAACAGCAATATGGATTTTTACAAGTGTTTCAGATCCCTTGTAGAACTGAACGAAGGATTGAATTTGATTTTTGTGTACTCCGATGTGGTGGAGTACAACGTGGTGGGACACACAGCTGTAGTGTTACTGAGAGTCATTCCTTTCAAAGTGGATTCTGTCACAACGAATGACAACGAAGGTGGAAACACGTATCACATTCTTCGCGAGTTTGTACATCCTCATTATTTATCCGTCAGTAAGTCGTATTTCGACACTGTCAACATTGCTTTAAAAGGAGATCTGGGACAAAATATTCCATTCTCCAAAGGGAAAGTCACAGTGAAACTCCATTTTCGAAAACGATTCTCTAACAATTTGTAAGTCATGCATCCAGTGTACCGAGGAGTCGCTCGACAGCGAGGACATGGTTTAGGAGAGATGCTGAAATCGGCATTTCGTTCAGTGGCCCCCGTTTTGAAAATGATGGTGACACGAGGATTGCACGCCTTGAAAGATGCCGCTTTGACGCAAGGTAAAGAATTTCTCCAAAATGTCATCATCGACAACCCATACTCCAAAGAAGCCTCCTTGAGAGCAGGCAAAAATGTCTTGCTTCAAACTTGAAAAGACATTGGGCCGACGAAAAATTCTTATAAATGCCCTGGACGCGGACCACTCAGGCATTCCTGCTTCCACAGCAAGCACTAGGTAGAAAGAGACGACGAGGAAGACAGCCCTCCAGAGGACTTCACACTCCTAGAGCTGGAAAGACCAAGAAAAGAAGAACCTTCCTAGAATTAGACATTTTTTATTATTAAACAACAGAGAGAGAGAGAGAGAGAAAATGATGCACCGATTATTGCGAATGTTCCAAGTCAGAACTGAATCTGTCTGTCATGCCGCCCACCATGACGACGATGCAAGAATCCCAATGGGTAGAATTTCATCCCATCTCCTCTTTGACGGATTCAGTTCCCATCGAGATTGAAATCAAAGAACAGCCAGGAGATTACATCGATCTGAATAGCAGTTACTTGTACTTGAAAGTCAAAGTGATCAAAATGGACAACACCAATCCGGGAGCCGATGATATAGCGTAGCTGGAAAATCTCTTGACGTACGGAAAAGAAGTCCAAAACACCCATCTGGATGTCTGCGTGGTATGGAAACCTGACACAGTGGGCAAGAACAAGTTTAACAGCACTGCAATTGCTGGGGACGACCAAAATATTGGATTTATCGATCGTAGAAAGAAAATCCTGCAAGGGCGTACTTTAGAACTGATGGATCGTTTGCATTTGGATATGTGGTTGCAAGAGAAGTATTTTCTGAACGGAGTGGATGTCCGTCACAGATTGAATCTCAGCAGTACCGTTTTCCATTTGATGGCTGATGCCAACGAGTACAAAACCGTCATCCAACAAGATCGACTCTACGTATGCCGAATTCGACAATACGATAGAAATAAACAGACTATTAGAAGCTACGGAGATCACTAATCACTCTTTGAATGGTAGAGAATCTTTGGAAATGGAATGGGAGGATATCGTAGCAGAAGAACCATCCACCAAAAAAGACAAAGACGAAGAAGACATGATGATGTTCAGATGGCCAGAACAAGAACAACATTTAGTCTCCTGTTTTGCCAAACACCTTGCGGAAAATATTACAGGGTCGACCAAGAAAGATTGATATGGATGTCAAAACGATCGTCGCAGTCAAATTCAACACGATAAATGTCTGATGATGACTCAACAATAAAAATTGGACGAGTATCTGGAGGACGCTTGGAGTCTCATCTTGGAAGAAGCAGTGTTGCATCAGTGGTATAAAGACATGGGTAATCATTCCAGCCCTCCACTGACTGCTCTAGAGATCCATCGCATTGAATCTCTCTTGGCCCAGAGTACGGAGACGAAGCGAGAAGACGATTACTTGACAGAGATTTTCAAGCAAAAGGTCAGGATTGAATTGACGACTTATTATTACCAGTAAAACAAGGAAAAAAAACTCCGCCATTGCCGGTCCCAAGCCCGGATGAGAAAGGAGGAGGGTAGTGCGCGGGGCTAGCAACCCAGCCACGTAAAACACCCTACCGCTACAGAAATGAAAACCGCTGAAGAAAACCGGACGGATCCTAGACGGAATCGACCCCGGGGAGAGGAGGCCACTAATGACCTCTTGCCCCCAAAGCATGTTTTACGGATTGGAATATGGAACATACGGACTTTAGCTGAAAACCATGAAACTATCGTGGGGAGAAGCAAAAATGTGGCACAGGACAGGGACCGATGGAGGGCAGCGGTGGACGCCCTATGTGTCAACTAGGCACGAAGAGGATTAAAGTAAAAGTAAAAACAAGAAAAAAAATGGATACCTGGGAACTTTATTACCTTTTGAAAAACAGTTCGTATACTTCTTTTTGGAATCCTGTCATGTGCGCTAAAGATGAATTTCCTCATCGCAAACCTAAAGACCATCAAGCTGTGTGTGTCTTTCCCTTAACAAACCCCTTGTCCCTACACTCATGAGTGTTTGTTTTGTGTGAATGTGGAGTAGTGTGATTGTAAACACTAACTCCTTTGCTGATGTGATTGTAGGTAATGATGTGTTTTGTACATACAACTTTCCTTCTCCAACTATGTATTGATAGAAAGTATAGCGGTTTCGTTAGTATTAGTGTGTTGTTTTGTATAAAAATTTATTTTAGGTTAGCACTCTCATCCATGTGGATTGTTTGGTAGGTGATATGGGTAGTTGGTAACGGGATGTTTTCCTTCACGTCCGTGCTTGAGACATAAATTGAAGCGTTCGTCAATCGCTACCCGACATTTTAGTCAGCAGCGAACACAGAAGGAGTAGCACGTACTTACGAAGAGAACGCTAGCGATCGAACTTATACCAGCTATAGCACTGAGTGATTTTCAGGGCTTGGGACTCAGTATAGCCTCAGGTTGGAGCTTACTCGTGAAAGAGAAGCGCACGACACTTCTGCTCATCTTCGAAAAGGAAACTATAGAAACTGATGACAATAGAATTTGGCGCCAGGGATCCAACGATGGTCGTAGAAGAAACCGGCGAAGACCAACCTACAAGAATGATCCCCGCAGGCTGTTACATTCGGACCGTATAGAACCCAATCAACCGGACTCACCCCCACCCACTCAACCTCCACAAGTTAAGATAACTGAGGTTAGACATTCTACACCACCTCCCTCACCCCCACACTTCACTCCTATTCAACAACAAACAAAGGAGACTTTCGTAAGTGAGGTTGCCAAATCGCCGCCTAGCAGAACACCATCTACTGTCCAGGAGGAAGAAATTAAAAAGGACAGTACAGCAGAGGAAACAGAAAGCGAATCAGAGGAGGAAGTGGACGAAGACACCGCTAGGGTTTACAATCTGGCACTACAGGAGGCAGCAACTGATATTAAGAAAGCTGGGAATTTTATCAGCGCCGTCTCATACATGGCTTGGAAGTCTCTTAGAACCAGAAAACCTACCCCAAAACAATTGTCATTCGGGAGACACCTCCTATACAGACACTATCATGACGCTTACAAAAATCACCCGATGTCTGCACTAAGTGATGCCGCCGAGTTCTTTACCAGCTTACACGGATATGAGGCATTCCCGGTACGGCGGTATCGAGAGACTAGGACGGCTGAAGAAATCTGGGAGGAAGACAAAAGCCCTTTTTAGGGCTACTAACCAAAATTGCCTCTTATTTTGGGGTTCCAATTTGGCTTGAAACCCCAATTCGATATATCCATACACCTGATTTGATCCTTTTTACCACCGTCAAAATTTTGAACTTCAAACCATATTTCTGATATTGATCAAACTTCTTTTATGTCGCACAAACATTTTAGCAATAAAACTTGTTAGGGACTTATTTATTATGTACACTACGTACTAGTATGATTGGCTTGATAGGTGATAGGAAAATTTCAAGACTTAATGGATTAGATTAATTGCAGAGGTGGCTAACACATTATTGGCTTATTTTATATGTCCATTAGTACAACTGTACTGAATTTGAAATAAGCACGGGGCGGCGTTTTTTGTGCGTACACGACATCCATTGTTTCGCTTCACACCGGTTGCCGAGTAACTTTCCTCCTTTGCCATACTCGGACTCCTGTACATGGACGGAATGTGGAACGATTTCCACCCGTCCACACACCAGGTGCCCCGATGAGACGTCATAGTTGCTGACCAATCGCGACTGACGTCTCATACTGCTTGGTTGACACCTGGTGGTAACGCTCGCTGTAAACTGAAAAGCTTGAGTGCGTGTTGGGTCTAATCCCACTCAAATAAAGCCCCTAGCTGGTGTTGTGGCGGATTGGCATGTGGGTGCATGGTGTAACATGCTGCATGGGCGGACTGAAGACCCATTTAATTGGATGAAGAAAGATAGTCCGGTAATACTGGCATGCCAACAGTTTCCACTTTTACTGAGATTTTGCTGATGTGGTTAAATGTTTTGCACTTTACCCTTCAGCATTCAAGTCAATTCACCGGCTAGGTAGTTCGTTTGGGACTTAGTTGTCCCACGACCTTTAGGCAAATTAACAACTCTTTTTGGGAGTTTTAACACCTGGGGGATGTGGCTCGGATTCCTTCACCCAGGAATAAATTAACAGCGTGCTGTACAGGCATTAACAAGAGGCACATGCAAACAAGTAAGTAATCGCTACCCGAGTCGGCAGCGAACGTAGTAGGAGTAGCACTTAACGACAAAGTAAGCTAGCGATAGACCTAATTTCCGCCGTTGCACGGAAAGCCTTAAGAAGTCTAGGACTCAAAATGGCAACAGGATGGAGTGTACGCGCACAAGAAAAGCGCACAACTCTGTTACTTATTTGGGAAAAGGAAACGACGAATTACGAAGATAATCAACAAAATAGACTCAGGCAGAGGGGATATGACGACAACAGGTACCGAAGGACCAATAAACCAAGGACACCATCAAGGTCATATCAAAGAACACGGTCTCAACACGGAAGAAACTCACCAAGGAGACCCCAACCCACCCAGCCAGCAGAGCCGGTGAAACCTAAAGTAAAGAAAATAAGCCAGGATGAGCCACGGAAACATCTAGAGAAGAAAACTGAGGTGAGGGGAAAAGTACACTCTAAACATTCTACTCCATCCCACCTCCACCACCACTATCATCATCACCACCTGAGGAACCGGTCAAGCCTGAAGCACGAGACCCCATACTGACATAGAGTGCCTTTTTAGGGAAACTACAGAATTAGTACAGGAGGAAAAGATACTGAATGAGATTAACACCAAAGTAATGAAATTACACCTGGCCGCACGGAAAGAAGCAATAGATATGGGACTGGAACAGCTACTAACAGACAAATTGGCAGCGCTGAAATTCCTAGAAGACCACCAAACGGTATGGAACATGAGGAACCATGAAATCGGTCGAACCCACCCGCAACATTCCCGAGCGAAATTAAAGAAAGCTTCTATCTCCATCAGGTCAAGAGGAGCCAGATATACCAGTACATCGGTAAAACTGACCTTCTGTATAGCCAATTACATAAGTTTCCGCCATGGATTGACATCATGGA
>JAECUM010001998.1:0-31588 GCA_016617855.1 Megalonaias nervosa
ACATTAGACCTTTGCAAGCTATGTATACATTCATATAGGTAGATGTCCTTTCTCATAAATTTAGGTTGGATACTTTGAAACAATATCATTGTGAAATTGTCATTATTTATATTCTCTAATCTAGATATGGGCCTATGGATTTAATTATTTACTATCTTCTATGTGCCTGTAGATTATGACATCCTTGCTGAAGTATGTATCTCTTTCTGTTAAGTTTCAACTCATGGATCATTTCTGTTCAGAGGGTCTTAAAAATAATGACTGTAATAATTGGACAAATTATGAGTGAATAATTCAATATATTTTGGGTATTCAAAATTTAAATTTCATTTGTTGAACCTCTATATTTAGAGTTTATGTGATCGTGGTCTCTAAATTTGTCTTTAAAATATTTGTCTCATATGTATGGTATCAAGCTTTGAGTTACAATGTTTCTCATCACCCTTTGCAAATGCCACAGGTTTTACACTGTTGTCCTTAATTCATTCTATGCTATTTTTCTATCCTTCCCATTAATTTGTAAAATACTTGAATGCATTCAGTACCCCCATAAATGATTGGTCTCTAGAATATCATAGATGTTCGCATTGTGACCGAATTTGCTGCAGAACATCCTGACACCAATGGCTTTCAGGATTAAGTAAATGATTCTAATCTGTGATCAGGTATGACCATTGCTAAAATAAAATGTCATGGGTCTTAAAGTTTTAAAATTCTTTAAATTGAGTGTTTGTTAGAGAACTTGAATTTCAGAAGGTTGTGTCCTTCAAATGGCTTTCAATTTCTTGACAAACGTCCCAAATTTTACTACAAATCCTTACATTTGAATGAGGAAAATTTAAAAGATTTAAAGTTGAAAAACCACAAGCATAATTTTTTTATTCATAATTTTGTTCTTAGGTTTTTTTTCCATAATAGATAAATAAAATAAATTTAAATACATATATAAATATATAACAAATAAGTAGTTAAAATTGGGTGGATCAAACGATTTTTGCAACTGCTCATTACCAATTGTAGTATCACCCCATTGTTGAAGTGTCACAGTTATATCTTTTGCTTCTACTTTAGTGCCTTGTTATTGCGAAGTAGTATATTGAGAAGTTTCAGCTTCTGTACGAAAACATACTCCTTGTTGTATTCATTTAAAACTCATTGCAAGAAAACTCTGTGATGCTGTACAAACCCAAAACCTTTTAAATGACGTCTCAAAAACTGCTATGAGAATTTGACAAAATTGGAAGAAAGACAAATCATTGTGGCAGGAAGGCCTTTCAAGTGTACTATAAATAATCAGGATCTGTCTTGAAATATTGCCGCTATTCCTAAAATTAGAACCGCTCCGGTGGCCTAGTGGTTACAGCCTCCGTCTCGGATGCGGGAGGTCGCGGCTTCGAACCCCGGCCGAGTCATACCAAAGACTTTAAAAATGGAACTAACAGCTGCCTCGCTTGGCGCTCAGCATTAAGAGGTTAGTGTTAGGACTGGTGTCAGAATAATGTGACTGGGTGGGGCATCATGCCACATGTCTGCGGCATGATGCCCCAGTGCTAGACATGACTATAAACTGTCACACTGCAGACATCGTAGGGATATGACTGAAACATTGTTAAAGCTACGTTAAAAATCTTAATCACACACACACACACACACACACACACACTAAAATTAGAAAATCACTGCTTCAGTACTGCAAAAAAAAAATAAAAAAATATAAAACTTATAAGAATTTTTCTTTTCTCCAAAGCACTTGACCAGAATTTAAATAAACATGACAGAAAGTATCATGGCATAAAGACCTTTTAAACATTTACAAAATATGCTGACCTGGAATCATATATGGCTTTTTAAATTATTTATCTAAAACTGGCAAGCGAAATTTGAGTAAGATTTAGAGAAAACATACCTCCATGGAGGACTTTTACATTACACAGACCATACTGATACATAAAAAATTCCTGGCATTATAAGATATAGAAAGCAGTGTGACTATTAAAGCAAGGGAAGCAACCTGTGATACGTCTGTTGGATTGGGACATTGCTCGACCATTTATATTATGTCATAAATTTACATCTGAAGTAGTTGTAGGTATACATATCATTTTGGTATTTTTTGATGATTAAACCTCTGATGAATTGCACCAAATAGATTACGACAGCAAAGATCAAGAATATTCCAATTGTGACTTTTTCTCCTTCTTCCACCATATTGTTCCATGCAATGTTCCATGCAATGAAAGTACATCAGAATATAGTTCTCAATTAAAATGAGTTAAATCAAAGGTTTCTGTATCTCATTGATAGAAAAGGCAGAGGATGTTGAGATTACACATCTCTTGAGTTATGGGCTTGTGAGAATATTAATCCTTGGAAAACTATTAGGACATTATGAAAAGAAGTTTGAAATACAGGTTGCATAACTTTTAATAATTTGTAAGCTGCTGAAAATATGAAAGTATGAAAACATGAAGAACAAAAGCAAACCTGTTAAGAATAGAAAATAACACACACACACACACACACACACACACACACACACACACACACACACACATATATATATATATATATATATATATATAAAGATCAGTTTGCTTTACAACAATGTGGTTTGTGAAATTTTGGGAATAAATTTGCTATTACTTATATTTTTTGAAACTGGCTTAACCTATGCAAACTAGATAACCCTTTTGCACAACAAAAGAAATAAGCATCTGCTTCACACCTTACAATGGTATTGCCATATTAAAATGGTAGAATGTTGTTTTATGTTATCAGACGCATAGACAATATTTTATGGTATTTCAAGTATTATTCGATTGGACATAAATTTTTTAAATTTATATCCGATAGTGTTAGTTCTGTTTGGATACCTTTTTTCTTATGTCTTTAACAGATTCAAACATATTTTGCAGACGTATTTCAGTCTGTGATTCTGGTTTATCGGTGATAAAACAAAATGTGCTAAATCTGTTTTGTTTCAACCAAAGAGTTACAAAATTGGTACTGGTAGCTGCCTTGCCTGCCGCTCAGCATTAGTGTTAGGAATGGTCGGCCTGTTATCAGGATAATCAGACTGGGTGGGACACCATGCTACATGTCTGATGCCCCAGTGCTAGACATCACTATAAGCTGCCACACTGCAGACATCATAGCGATATGACTGGAAAATTGTTTAAAGCTAGGTTAAAAATCCAAATCATAGACACACATATTCTAATATCACCTTTGACTCATAACTGTCAACTGAAAAGCTGAACGTAGTGATTTTTCTGTCCTTTACGGACTTGGTGTGTGTAAGAATTACATGGCCATGGCATGTGATTCAATTACATTTTCCAAAGTACTTAAATAATTATGTGGTTTGGAATGGTGAATCCTTCTACCCGCAAGTCTGGGTACTTCACTGAATAATGTGAATTTACAATAACTCGTCATGGGTACTACACACGCCTGTATAACTAATTTAACTGTCATCACATTTATTACTCATTTCAGAACTTGAGAGAGGCACCTCATATGAAGACTTCAGGCTGGGTCAAGGATGATATAAGCAGGGAATAAGGAGCAACATGTGAGGACCATACAAAAACATTATACTGGAAAATCTTTCCACTAAAAATGATTTGAAACTAGTTTCACTTCTACTCCTGAGTACTGTATTTACCGATACATGTACGGTGATTTACAATATGCCAATGAACTCTCACACCATACAAGTTAAAGCTGCTTGTCCCAATGTGGATTATTGATATATATAGGGCGTTGGCTAGATATTCACAAGAACAAAATCTGTACATAATCATACAAGCTAAAGACTATCTTGAATGATGAATTTTCATTTTCCTTTAACACAATCTAAATTACATAGAAATTAGTGAGCACTATTAAATATAAATTTTCACCATGAAGGTTGTGAAAATGTTTAAGTAGCAGAATATATGTTGTAAAACATGATCCATATTTTAAGAACTAATTCAGATGTAAGGCTTCCAATCATCAAGAAGGAATCACCTATCAATGGAGAAGAAATTAATTTTCATACTGGAGGGTTATGTGACTATGCTGTTATGTATTTTTCATTTACGATGAAACTTACTCAGTCATCACCTGGAACAAACATACCGCCTTTTATACAATATGGCATCAGTTTCAAAGGAGGTTGACCAACAACACAGATCTCTTCTTAAGAAAAATGTGTGATATGATCAATCCTAGTGATCCAACATATAACAATTTCATCTTCTGCTTGCAATCTTACATCCCTAAGGGAAGGTTGTCGATGGTACAGCAAAATCCGACAGATGTGTTTGCTCTGATCGAGGAGAAAGGGATCTTGAAAGCAGGAAAATATCAAGCATTGAAGAATGCACTGAAATCTAGTGGTTATATAAACATACTGAATTTTTTAAAGGATGAGGAAAAATACATAGCTAGACAAATGAGAAAACGGAGTTACAGTGATGATCCTATGTCTGGTGGTTCATCTAATATCGGTAGCAGACTCTCTTTCTGTTTCTGTCTGTTTGTATGTCTGTCTGTCTCTCATCCAGTAGGAACATAATATGTCCAAGAGCTAAGTATTTACATTTGGAGAAAGAAAAGCAAATCTTTGTACAGAGATTTCATGAGTGTGAGTTTGGTATTAGACTAGAATAATAACTAGAAAAAGTACAATGTAAACTGACAGAAAAGTGTATTAAATAAAATATTTACAACATTATGAATATATTGTACTCTGTTTTTGAAAACAAAACTAACACTCATTACATTGAAACTGTTTTCGTATCTGTAGTGAACGAGTTTCACAACCATTTAAAGCTTAGGACGTTTAAGATATCTAATGATCACTACTACATAAAACTACAACATCTTGTTTGCCAAATAGGGAATGACATGTTTCCTCAGTTTTCAAGTCTTAAAATACATGTACATAACGATAATGCATTTTCCTTCCATCCCACATGTACTAAAATAACAAAGTTAACTAATATAACACACATAATTTATGATTTCAGAAACTGCGACTATGTCGTCAATCAAACCTGAAGGTATAGTAAAGTTTTATCTATATAATTTTTGCTACCTGGAAAACTGCTAATAATTATCTTCAGCTCTGAAGTTTGAGTAAATAACATGTGCATGTAGCAACATATTTAAGTGAGCAGTCAGTTAACGTTTATCATGGATTTAAAAGTATTGTTTGTAATGAGCAATTTGAGAGAGAAAAAATCTTAGTTTTAACCATATTTATTTCAGTTATTGCAATGAATAAACAAAGTGCAGAATATACAGTAAACCATACCTAAGAGACTATCCAAACTTTGTGAATTTCAGAACATCCACCTCTGCAGTGGACATTTCATTCGACCATGCTGCATCTATAATGGGGCTAATGTAGTGGTGGTCATGACTATCCATATCGTTGGATATGGTAGACAGATTAACTTTCATTGTCCTACTGGAAAGTCTCAGTAGTATATTTATGTAATAGTTCTTGCCCACTTCATGCAATATTTGAACAGGCAGAACTACAATCAGGACAATGCCGAATGCTTTGTTTATGGGTTGGTGTTGGTGAATAGTGGGATCAGACAGATTATTAAATTAAAGACTGAAAAAGCAAGTTGAAGATAGATAGACATAAATGCTCACTAAATGATATACATATACTTGATAAAAGAGTGGGAGAATGGAATGTTGTTAAAGGATTAAGGCTGCAGCAATAACATGTTCAAAGTCGTAACTGCTGACCACTTTTAGCGACTTCAAAGAATGCATAATGATATGGAACAATAGTAACTAGGTATACAAACACATAATAAAAGAGGTACTCGTATAATCGAAAAAATTTTATATGAAAATTTTAGAATACAGTTCTTTAAATTTGATATTTTACAGATTGGCAGGCAAAATGTTATCATTGAAGTTCAGATCAATAAGGCGCCATATTCACAATTTTGTAATAGTACTTCTATTAGATTTTGATAGTACCAATGGTCATGTAAAGTTTTGTAAATATAATGATTTTATTTGCTTTTATTGTTTGCCTTGTTTGTATCAGTTTTGTAATTGCCTTTAATAAGGAGTTATTGACAAAGGAAAGTGTGTAGGCTAGTTAAAAAGCTAGTTTTGCACTATTGTAACATGATTAAGCCGAGTGGAATTTGATCTAAAAAAACACCACTTAACACATGAGTGAAATGTTTATTTACAATTTAATGATGACTGAAGCTGACACAGTACTAATGCGCACTTGATTCAACAACGGATATAACAAAATGATATCATTCATCCATGGCTACAATCAAAACATTCACAGATCTTCTATATCAATCAATATGAATAGATATTATCATATGAAACTTAACATGTTTGACTGAATCTATCAATAGGTATGATCAACCTGTGGAATTTACAAACAACAAATATGATTGATGCATGGAATTATCAACAAGCATGATCAATGTTTTGTTAGACAACGGATATGATTAATGTATGGATTTATGATCACTGTATTGTTGTTCATCAACAAGTACGATGCTGTATTTGACTTCTTGTCTCACATGTAATGATATTAATTTTTATGTTGAAAACAAACATATGCACATATATTGGTGAGATAAATTGGAGTCTTAGCATTTTTAACATAATTTATTATATTTCCTCCCATGCCAATTTAGATATTCTGGCCTCAGTCAAAATGGTGGAAATTATGATGCAATCACTGGTATATGACATCTACGCAGAGATATGTATTACCTATGTGTGAATTGTGAAGCAAAATGTAAACATTGCCAATCATTAGAGCGACATAACAAAATTACACACATTGGTATCAGGGTATATTGTAGTTTATCTTCAAAAGAAAAGAAGATCCGTAGTAGTACTAATATCAGGGTTTTGCCTCATTCGCTACTCTATGAGTCCCCATCCACGCATCTCCACCTCCAACCCCATGACAAGCTACCACCATGCGACCCATAGGTGTTCGGTTACTTCTTTGTTTAGGGGTTGCTAGAGGTGTAAACACCCATGTGATGCGAGTATGTCAGTCAAAGGTGTTAGAGTCTCGTATGACTGTCCATGTACCAATATGGTACTGAAAAAGGTCAAACAGCTACTTCTATACTACTCTGTGTTACTCTGCAGCGATCGTGGAAAGGAAAAATCTCTGCAGGGATTGTGGAAAGGAAAAATGTCTGCAGAGCGAGTGAGTGATAATCTTGCTGCTACTCACTCTAAAATCAATTTATGGTAGCGATCAGTATATATATATATATATATATATATATATATATATATATATATATATATATATATATATATATATATATATATATATATATATATATATATATATATATGTATGTATGTATGTATGTATGTATGTATACAATGAGTGAAGATTGCATTGGTTACTCAAGTTTTACTGTTTATAAATCTGTAACTGCATGGTTTCTTATTTGTTCTTGGAGTTCTCTGTGATTTTCCATTTCTGCCAGCACAGTCTCAAACTGTGACGCATTGATTATTTTATCTTTAGTTACTACTAAGTCCAATTTACTGATCCTATTGAGATTGGTCTTTCTGGGTGCAAGCAGTTCGGAATAGAAGCGTACTCGGGAATGCAGTTCCATCGAAATTAACTTGCACCACCAGAGACTCTGGTTACTATCAGTATAGCTCCGACAATAATACTGGTTGGTGCAACTACATTGGTGGATTTTGTCATGATTCCAGTCACACCAAGACTGACAATTGCTGCCACAGCGAGGCAGCAAATATCATCTGCGACCAGACATGCGCGTTTGTATTTCACGATCAACGGGGTTCTCTTTGTAATTTCATCTCGCAGCTGTTGTTCTGCTTCGATTATTACTTTTACGACGGTAAGACGGAGGGTCTGTCATAGTTCGTCTATCAATAATACAATCGCATATTTTATTTGCATGACAGGCAGACCTTGTCCGGTCTCATCATCACGCGCAGGCGCAAAAACGTACGCGCACGTCTAGCCAGTCACTCTTTTTCACTGGGGCATTTTTCGTGCAGTAATAAAAAACCTCTGCCTCGGGAATACTTAGATCTTCGGTGATGGTGCGTTCAGGCGTATAGGCACCCCTCTTATACTAAAACACAACCGTTTACGCCAGAGCATCGGACATCTAACGATCGTCTTTGCCCAATAATAGTGACCCGAACAAGTGCGTCCTTGATAAATAACAGATGAGACCTATCTTTTCTCAGTAGAGTCAATGTTGGTTTGAAATATTTTATGGTGAACGTAACCGGTGTGGAGACATCGGTAAATCCGCAACTTCAACACCACGGTCTGATTCCATTACATATACATAAGGGTAAAAGTCGAATATTAAACACAAACGCCAAACAATGGTTATGTTTCTACCTGGATATATGTTGTTTGCTTTGAACTGAATTTCATCTCCGGGCGACCAACGATGCTAACAATGCAACTGTATAAAATTTGCGATCGTTTTGTTTTGTGATACGCGATATTGGCGATGCAAACCTAAAACCAAGATGTTGGTTATCATTTATCAACGGTGCCATTCGATCCCACGAACCTTTAGTTCCCGTTATGATAAACAAATATAATCCGGTCTTGCGCACCTTTAAGATGTGATTTGTAGGGTTATCAAAGATATTATCTATAAAATATAAAATAAATAGAGAAAATGCTCAGAATGAGTCGTCAGTATTTTTCCTCTCCTTCTTTTGCTAATATTTCCACAATAAAGGTAGATGACGTTACTACAAGTGCACTTGAGCAAGTTCTTCTTGCACGTATTGTCGTGTTGCAATATTGCCGAAATCAACATAAGTTTTGATAAGCTCAACCGACACGCCGCTGTCTCTGATTCCGACGTTTTCAGTGACATCAGCCATGTTCTTTGCGACAGCGACTTTCAACTTGACAATGAAACCTTGAATATTCACGTTTGATTTCATAAGTCTGCCAGTTTGATCTTCAAAAATCACAAGGTCACCTGGATTGACGCCAGCAACAACCTTACTGGTAAACTCGGAGGAATCCGCTTTGGTGGGAAGTTGACTACATCAGCACTGTTGTCGTCGAGCAGAGTAACGATCGTAAATGTGGATAGAAATGGTTGTATACGATTACACATACTTTAATGTGAAATCAATTAGTACTTGCGGGGTGGGTGAGAGCTGCAGTTAACGCAACTCGTCAGCGACAAGATGACTACATATGGTGCCATACAACCGTGTTTGTTCTGGCACAGTCGAATGAAACAACGGTTGTTTACGATACTTGGATCAATAATTCACTACTTCCACTGGCGCCGCAAGTAAATACGAGTCAAAATACAAAGTATTTTGAGGTGGCACCACGTATGTAACCCAGTGAGTGCCAGGGCCTGTGGATGAATCCAGATTGTCGATCCCCATTTCGCGTTGTGTGGCACCATCGCTGCAAGTTTGTTTAGCATCAAAACACCACGAAAATATTTGATCGATTTTGCCATCGCGAGTAAATCAAGATTGGCCAATAATCAAAGACCTCTTCTCGAGGGTTTTGACGACTTGTGTCTGGCAAACGAAGGCCTTGTCCTTTTTATGCGACTGCCAACCGCCTTTTTCAAAGCCTCTGACGCAGTTCCGACACCCCCTAACGCTGCTGGTTTTGCAACCGATGGAGCCGCTGCTGCCAACAGTTTTGGAATGGCTGAAGAGGAACGGAAATATTCCAAAGGTACTTTGCATTTGTTCCACCTCTGACTTGGATAATTTTGTATTTTGTGCTTCATCGTATTAAATTATGCGAGCTGTGTTTGGGTCAACAACACGGAGGCATATCCATTTAATTTTTCTGCAGACAGTTTCAGTGTGACCCCGCAATTGTTATTGATTGCATATTTGATTGTTCCCAGCTGACTTTGAGTAAGGCCGACCTTCACTTCGTGGTAGGACATTATTATTCAAATACGAAACACGTTCAGTTGCGAATTTTCCACAGGATCATCGATCACTCGTTCGGCCACCAGCACCCTCCAACAACAGTCTTGTCAGAAAGTAACACAGCATAGCATTTGTAATTAGCACCACCAATATTACCGAGACGTGCATGAAAATACATGTCGACAACGGACTGCCTAAACAACTTCCAATGTTCCAGTATATTGTAATTGTAGTCTCTGGTCCAAACTATTCATAATTTCTGAATTCCGAAGATTTGCCCAAAATCGATAGAGTCCGATTGCATTCCTTCACTTAAATCCTCACTGAGTGGGACAGGTACAACTAAATTAATTGCATGATTTACTTGGCTATCTCTCTCAATATACTGGTACTCCTTTAATTTATTTATATCCCAGGAGTACTATTATGATAATTCAACTCATTCATTTTCTTCTTATCTTTGTAAGAGCCGTAATACCTAATCTGAAGAAAATTCTGACGAATGAGCAAGAGAGAAAGAACGCTATCACCTGACTCAAAAGTTCTTTCCATTGTAGTTCTGTCAAACCATAAATTCACTTTTGACTTGAATTGCTGCATGCCAAATTCAAGCATAACTGGCTGGAAAATTCCAGACATAATATTTGACCCTAGATCAGATTGGACAGATTTGGGAAGGTCAAACTGAGTAAAAAATAACTTTATCAAAGCTTTTACTATTGTTTTAGTTTTAATATTCCTCAAAAGAATTGCCTCTGGGAATCTTGTTGACTCACACAGAATGGTCAACAAGTACTGGTTGCCTGACTTGGTCTTAGGTAAGGGACCAACGCAATCTACCATTATTCTGCTAAATGGTTCGTCAAATGCAGGAATAGGTTGCAGATGAGTTAGGTATCTTCTGATTGGGTTTCCCTACAATTTGACAAGTATGACAAGATCTACAAAATTTACAAACATCACTTTTGATTTTTGGGCAATAAAAGTGAGTCAAGATCTTGTGATAAGTCTTATTAATCCCTAAAATGACCAGCCAAAGGAGTTTATGGGCCAGACTAAGAATTTCCTGTCTGTAAGATTTTGGAACTACAATTTGATAGTTCACTGACCACTCGTCACCAGCAGGTACCTCGGGAGGTTTCCATTTTCTCATAAGAATTCCATTTTTAATGAAATAACAGACAGGTGCTTCAGTGGCTTCAGTTTCACTAATGACCCTTTAAAACAAATAGGAGATCTCAGGATCCTTCTCCAGTTCGACGACAAGTGATTGTCGTTTGTCACCCTGATTAGAAAAAAGAGAATGAGTAGTTAAAAGAGGATCACTGTGATCAATACCTTTTGATTGATCCAAACGAGGAGTGAAAGTGACCTCATCAAAAGCCTGACCAATACATGTGTCAGCGAAAGGAATACATTCTTTATAAACATCATTCTCAAGGGCTTTCTTTGCCATAGCTCTAGTAACTGCACACGGTGGGTATAAATCAGGGTATGCTTTTTCAATAGGATCAACTTTCTGATCCAAAGAAGGCTTGTCAAATACAAGTTGATTAAACACAACTTTATCTCCAGCTAGGTCATTGCCTAGTAATAAATGAGTGCCCTCAACGGGTAAAGTAGACACTATTCCGACTGTCGCAGGTCCTGAGACTAAGTCTGATGAAAAATTTACGCAATGGAGAGGAACATTAACAAAGCCGCACTCTACTCCCTGAATGAGAACACTCTCATTAGAAGAAGACTTCTCAGAAAAAAGCAAAGTACCTGATAATAAAAGAGTCTGAGAAACTCATGTGTCCCTTAAAAGTTTAATAGGGATAGGATTGGCCGAATCACTCAAGAGTGATATAGAACCCTTCGACATAAATGGTTCATAATTCTCCATAATAAAATCAGACTGGGGTTTATTAGACCCAACAAATGTATTGCTTTCAATACATGACCGTGACCTTGAGCTCTTAGAAATAAGAGCATTTGGGATAGGTCTGTCTTGATTTTGATGCTTATTTTTCAATTTGTAGCAATAAGAAATAACGTGTCCTTTCTTCTTGCAATAGATACACGTAGACAAGGATTTTTGATCAAGCTTATCAGAAGCTTGATTTATAAAAGTTGTGCCAGATTGAGATTTAGAAGGGCTCGTATTAGGCTGAAATACCTTCTTACCAGAAGACTGCTGAGTGCAAGACTTGCCTACAAAAGAAACTGTATGAGCTAAGAAATACTCGTCAGCGGCACGAGCAGCTTTTGCCAAGGTTTCGACCTTTTGCTCATCAAGATAAATCCTAATGTCACTATGGACACAGTTCCTGAACTCTTCAACTAATATGAGTTGTTTGAGACTTTCGTAATCTTTGTTAACCTTTCTAGAAGAGCACTGCCTATCAAATTGTCGTGTTTTTCCCATGCAAATTCGACATACGTCTGGTCAGCTTCTTTTTTTTATAGTTCCTGAATTTTTGCCAATAAGCCTCAGGGACTAACTCATAACCCTTCAAGATATAGTCCTTAACTACGTCATAGTCAGCACTCTGCTCTAGTGACAGTGAAATGTAACTATCACTAGCTTTAGCAGTTAGTACGCATTGTAATAATAGAGTCCAATATTCTCTTGGCAACTTTAAACTTACAGGAATTATTTCAAAACGAGGAAATATTTGTCTACTTCTTTTTCCAGAAAAGGGGGTACTAACTTGAAATTTCTTAAAATATCAAAAGTAGGGGAGTGTTTTCTATTTGCCAGCTCTAATTCTTTTAACTTAATTTGAAATTCCCTCTCTTCCTTCTCTCTTTGCATTTGCATCTGTCTGTCTGTCTGTTTCTCTTTCTCCAAATTGCAACTTCATTACTTCCATTTCTTTTTCCATTTGTATCTTTTCTATCTGAAACTGAGCCTGTATTATCTCTAATTTCAACATTTTTAGCTGTACTTCCATTTTCAAAATGTCCACCCACTCTTGGGTAATATTCAAAATAGTTTCTACTTTTGATTATATTGTATAAAAGCCTGTTGATTTCACTAACAATTTCTAAATGTGAAATGATACTTGGGATTTTAAAAAAATTCTGAAACTAGGGAAATTTAAATTTCGAAAAACAAGTTTTCTGAAATATTTGAGCCAAAATTCATATATCCCAAGGACGAGGCCCCAATTGTCTTATTACGGTTCTAGGCTCGTACAAAAAGTAACAAGGAACGAGTAAAGACAACAAGCTTTTAAAAATTTAACAAATAATTTATTCTCCTCGAAAAACAAGGTAAAAATGAGAAAAAGGACTTAGGTTTACAAATCAAATCCAAAATTAATCCAAGAATTAAAAAATAGACGTCCTATCAATAAAAAGTCCTAACTGAATCTGTGTTCGAGTCCCGATGAAATCAAAATAGAGGGTGATGACGTATGTCGTGACCTTTAAAGTGTTACTGTGTCAACAGTTCCTTGCTGTATCACAGAAACATAATATTGGAGTTTGGAATTCTGAATAAATTTCGATGAATTTCATTGTCCAAGCATTTCTGTATGAGCACTAGTATTTTCCAGGGAAAGGATCAATAATTCCATAAAATAAAAATTTAACACAAACTAGTCACAACAAGAAACCTTTAAGTGTCGAAGATTTAAAGCCCAACTGGCTAGTTCTTCTCAAGAAAACGGTTATACAGTAAGTTAAGACGCAAAACTGATCCCTTATGTGAGTCATGTGGTCACCTTCTAGAACAACGTAGTCACGTGGTCACCTTCTAGAACAATGTAGAATATTTTTTACATGCTAATTATCACGTACTCAAGGTATGGCCGTGATTCCCCTGAATGAATCTTACTCTTAGAATGGATAAAAAAATATAAAAAACCTGTTTATTAGAACTATATCTAATTTCCGAATCAAGGTCAGAAACTAGATACTGTGTTTCAACTACTGGTTGTTTGTCAGTTCAAACAGAACTGAACTGAATTTCTAAAAAAAATATCAAGTGCAGTAGACAAAGTTATCATTACAAGAACATGTAATGGAATAAAATAAAATATTTAAAAAAAAACAACTAACAAACAAGTAATTAAATTACATATGTATAACAATATATATATATGGCGCGTTATGTATATATATATATATATATATGCGGCGGCAGAGGTTATATATATATATATATATATATATATATATATATATAACACTTAAGTGGGTTTTGACCAGATTGTATTTATTTGCATACCAGCAAAGAATTTAACAGGCAATAACATGACATCGATTATGAATAAATAGCTCTCAGTTAGTTCATGGATATAGCTAAACAAAATACCTTGAATAATGCTAGTACAGTATTCCGCTATTAAAATTTAATTTGTTTGTGTTTTCTTAAGATGGTTTCAAGACGTAACTGCTAAAAAGAAATTAAACGAAAAAATGACGTTCTCGTGGATTTCGACACATTGGGGTCAGGTTGGGAATTGGGGTAGAATGCTGAGATATACACATTATGCATGTCGATGTCTTTGAACATTTAGAAATTTAGCTCCCACTTGCCATAATGGCCATTGAGCTTACGGTATACCCCTACGTCTATGATAAGTCCATCCACTATTCCATGAACAATTGCATGTTGCCACTCTGGGAAGCCATAGTTAAGACTCGATTTATATCAGATTTGGAATGTGTGCTTTGATCATAAAGATCTCCTTTGAGTTCGATAATTAGTAAGGTTCAAGCATATTAATGAGGTGACCTTGCTTATGGTTGACTCTGGTTGTCAATATCAGCATGGAAGCCATATTTACGGTCCGGTTTTGATCATACTTAGAATATGGGATACAGCATCAAGATTTCACCCGCGATTGATATTGCATGGAATCCACAGATGTTAATTACGTGAACTAGCATATGATTTGCTTAGTTTTTAGAGATCGAGAAATAAGTAATTTTAACAGTGATATTAGAATATTTTCAGAAGACAAAATGGATGCAAATACAAGTAATAAGGAAATAAATGAAACTCTGAAATGAATACAAACAAAACAATGAACGAAATTTCAAGAAGCTGAAGTGCTCAGATGCAATACACATCACACAGAGCAAAGAATGATAGAATCTAATGGAACATGAATGCATTTCATAAATGGATTGAAAATTTATTTAAGTATACTTCAAGCTCCTGTTAAAATGGCACCATTGAAGCCCCGTTCCATGATAATATTCTACACGATTCCTTCATCGAGTTAGCACTGGATCTTACTGTAACTGAAAAGAACAATACAACAATTTGACAAACGCATTACAGCTCACATATGGATACTATCCTCTTTTTAGAGGACATTGTACGCGTTGAATGTGTACACTTTTGCTCGTCAAAAAGTGTATTCGTTCTCGCGGTTTCGAAACGTTTTTTTTTTTTTTTTTTTTGTTTTTTTTGGCATTCCACGTATATATTCGTTTTCGTCGAGAGTTTTCCTCCTTCGTCCTTGCTATAGTTGAATGTTATGTTTATCTAATTTTTTGTTATATTAGGTTATTGGTGGGGTTTTTCTTGCACCTGGCTTGGTAATCGGTGCTTTATTTAATTGCATCCAATTTTCATTGTACTGGTGCTTGTGTAAGAATAGCCTATCCTTTTCTGGTCCTGGATTTTATAGCCTTTGTTTTTTAATTTTACATAAATAGTGCTTTCTCATAGTATAATGTTGCAAGATGTATGGAAAGTGTGGGCACAAGAAGGGTCCGATCGATACTCACCGAACCTACTTAGTGTGCACAGTGCACGGACGGTTGTCCAATCTCTGTGGTCTGATGAAATGTGGGACTTGGCAGATAGTTTCCTAAGTACAACTGGAGGAAGAAACCCGTGTGTTCCTCATCTTCTTTGAAAGGTCCCTTCCATACCAGTTAAGAGTCAAGTTCTTTGCCCTTGTGGGTAAGAATAATAATCCTGTGGAACAAGAGTGTTCTAAGATATTCTGGTCGTAAGTTTCATAAGGCCCAATGATCCCCGACACTCGGTCCGAGGTGATTAGTTCCGATGAGGGATTGATCGAGGGTCCATCCCAAGAGAAGAAACAAACGAGTGCCTCTCCCCTTTGATGGAGTGGTCCATTGAAGTTGACAAGCGAGTCGCTCTTTATTCAGAGTGATGGGAAGCGGTGTCGCTAAAATAATATTAATAATAAATCTGATTGCTTCCATCTGATCGTTGTCTCTGGACTGTTCATTTCCGGTGATCGGTCACTTAGTACCGTTCACGTGACTTCAAACTGCGGTCATCGGTCTATGTTGTCCCTTGTAGGTCTGAGGATAGGGATTTGGCCGATACCCTGCCATTGGTCTGGGGACAGGCATTGTTTAGATATCTCCCACCACCAACACCTTTGCTATGTTAGTCATTGATCCAGATGCGTATAGGGAGCCGGCCTTTACTCTTCGTACTAGGGATGGGGATCGTATCAGCATCAACCATTCCCTTTGTGTCCTTTTCATTTCTACATAATATGGAGACACCCTTTTACGGGAAACATGCCTTCCATCCACCTCATGGCGCCGTGGAGGCCCCTTCCATTGTTTCAAGGAAGGGCACACGTTACAGGATATTTTATCTTCTTTATGCGGGACCAATGAAAAGGAGAGGAGACTTTACTCTTCACCTAGAATATGATAGAGAGATAAGACACATGCTCATTTGCCGAGAATGTCCATTTGTAATGTCATTCCCATCACTCTCCACGAGGATATTGCCACATCGTTTTCTCCACAGAGGAACAATAGGAGTGACATTTCTCACTCGACTAAGGAGCGAGATCAGGACAGCTCTCGATAATGGTGAGCTCCAAAGTGTTCTCTAAGAATCTGTTGACGATGGTGTCTTCCCTTCCATATCAGCCCTCAACTTTGTATCACCTTTCAAGCCCTGTGTTGGAGGAGGAAATGAAGTAGACTGCCCACTCAATAGCTTCGTGCCCACAACGTTTGTTGTTCCAACATTTCACCATCGTTCCGGAGCTGACACATAAGTTATCATGAGGACAGCAATTTGCCAGGCAGTTGAAGGGCGGTTTATGTACGTACCACCACCACCACCCCCGCCCCCGTTCCCGCTATACTTCGACCGCCGGTGTCTGTCTTATGCTATAGGGTCCATTTTCCGACATGGCCTCTTATGCCCCCCCCCCCATACCTTGGATTTTGGGGCATTACGAGTGGGAATTTCGTCACTGTTGTCTCACATGCAAAATGTTTTTATGGTAACCCCCTTCAGTCTTTTGAAGACTGAATCTACATCTCCATGGGCGTTTCAGCGGGAGACTGTAGCAAGGAACATCTTTATCCATAGCTATCTCTTCTAAGCTGCTTCACCCCACAGGGTTGCTACTATTTTCGTCTAGAACTCTATAATAAGTGAGATATATTCATATCTTGAATACTTTGGTTGAGATTGTTGCATATACCTATGTAGATCTAGGGATAATACTAATTTCAATAAAACCTTGATACATATGTTTATGTCATCACAATCTTGCATGACGTCGCTTGTGAGCAAGAGACTTCATATAAATACCTTTATCTTTAGAATGAATGTATAAACATACTATGGTTAAATAGTAAAATTTAGATGATATAAACAGTGGGACATAGTTTACATAGATTTTGGCTTAGAATGTTACATAAGTCTGCTTAGTGCAATGCTTAATGCTGGTAGATTATATAAACCAGTTAGGCGATTTCAAGCTCACTTGCGACATTTGTTAGCTGATACTTAGATGTAAAGTCACATTAGCTTATGGTATGACCCCACTTCCATTGTGCACTGGCTACTACCCGTCTGTTTTCATTTTCTACTTCACTCTTAGTAAAAGCAACATTACCAATTTAAAACAAATTTGGCAGGGGCATTTTGGCATCAATGGCTTTGCATGTGATACAAATGTTATCAATCATTCGTAAGATTGCTATTTCTGCAAAAGTAAGCATTAAAACAACTTCTTGTCAAAAGTCACTAAACAGAAAGTAACCACCTTTGATGACAGCATCATGGCACGAAGGTCGACCAAATTTGTTTTCAAATAATATGACTTCGATCTAAATTGCCTGCCATTGATAGAGTGTTTGTGATGTTCAGTGTCATTTTTTCATGTAATTGCCTTCCGTTTATTTTCCTTTGCATGTTACCTATTTTTAGTTAGCACCATGTTCACACCAGTTAAGTTTTACAGTATAGGCTGTAGGAGCATATTAGCAATTCAAAGACATAACATGTATATAATTCTCTTTACAGACATCATCAAGCTTCGAGAGGATTTAATTGAAGCATACAGAAGTTTGAGATGTGTACAGATGTCCCCGATATTTGAAAAGATGAGGTGTGACATTGATAACTTCTATGTAGACTTAGTCATTGAAGAGAAACAAGACATCAGAAGCAAAACAGGGCAAAGACAAAATGTCTCCAAACCAAATGAGATTCATCAGTCTTACTCCAAAAAGATAATTGAGGTGACCAGCTATAAACAAATGTTCCTGAATGAGAGAGGTACAAAATTCAAACGTGTTTATTTGCATGGAAAAGGAGGGTTAGGGAAAACCACTTTTTGTAGGACATTCTTCATGCATGGTGCAATGCTCATGAAGGAAGAGTAGTTGCCCAAGATGGTTCATTTCAGGATTAAGCCACTTTGCAGCTATTTGACCTCTTGTTTTATATTAATCTTAGATATTTCGACAGAGGAAAATTTTATTGAGGTCATATGTAGTCAGTGTCCCTTGGAGGAAGTACCTAGCAAAAACCTCCTGGGAACCCTGTTGAAGCTTAATGGAGAGAAAGTATTGTTTATTCTAGATGGCCTAGATGAGATGATTGTAAAGGCAGAATTCATTGACAATATTTTGACTCGTAGGTTCTATTCAAGGTGCTGTTTTCTGGTTTCTTCTAGACCTTGGAAAATTTCCCAGATGGAGTTACATGAGGGAAGCGAAATAGACCGGCTTCTGTATCTACAAGGCCTAAATCGAAGAAATGCAAACAAATTTGCCAAGAATCTGTTTGAGAGCTGTTACAAAGATGGGAATGCAATTAAACAATTTGTAAAGCATATAGAAGATAATAAGTTAGCTAAACAGCTAATACACGTGCCCCTTCTCCTTCTCTTCCTGACACATGTGTGGTATGACAATGAAAGGTCATTACCAAGTAAGCTTCATGAGCTCTATATTTTGTTCCTCAACCTGATGACTGATCGAATGAAGGAAAAGTACAAGGAAGATCCTAATCAGAGACAGATGAGATTTACACTAGCTGATAGTTGGTCTCCATTTCCTATTAAAATATCTGAAACTTGTCTAGTAGTGGATTTTGGAGAAGGGTTTCTTCTTTCACTTTGTGAAATTGCTCACCATTTCCTGCTCAGTAGTGACAATGAAAATTCACTAGTGTTTGAAGAGAGCAAATTATTGAAAGCCCTTGGGGATAGGGGAAAGAAAAAACTGGATGAGGCTTTGGACCTGGGTATATTGTCAGTCTCCGATTCTGTGTCATATCTTAAGAGAAAAACTAGTGTTAGTTTCCTGCATAAAAAATGCAAGAGTTCTTCACAGCTCTCTACTTCATTATCAATCCAGACAAATTGACCAGTTTTATTTCCTCAATAGTAAATTTAAATGATGTGCAACAGCATGAAAATATCATTATATATCTTGTTGGCCTGATGCCTAAGCTTGGTGACGGCGTGCTCGAAAAAGTGAATGAATTATGCAGTGCTGATTGGGAGATTTTGAGGAGTGGAGAGGGACCTGAAATGTACAGCCATAGATTATCTGATATTAACAAAATTTACCTTAGATGTAAGTTAGAAGTCCTTGGAGACGATGTGTTTTTGAATGTATCGGGTTTATGTCTACAACAAAACGAGTTTGACCTACACTGTTGGAATCCAGCCTTCCTACAAAGTTTGGATCTAATAGGGACTCCATTTACAAATGACAGGGTAAACCTGAGAGGACTTACAGGGTTAATATATGTCAGTCTGCAGTGTATAAACTGTGAATTGTATTTGCCGGAAACAGGTTCTCTGATCGTCTTGATTATGACAGCAGTAACACTGCCCAGAAGTTGTTGTGATGTATTAAGCAGGACTCTGACACACTGTCCTAAGCTAGAGAGACTTAGCATACACCACACAGATCTCCACAACTGTTTGTTAGATCTCTCTAACATGAGAGCACTAACAGTCCTGGACATGTTAAAGGTAACACTGTCCAGTAGTTGCTGTGATGTATTAGGCTGTACCCTGACGCACTGTACTAAACTGAAGACATTCAAGATAAACAAAACAGACTTCCACAACTGTCTGTTCGATAACGCTAAGATGAGAGAACTAACAGTCCTGGATATGTCAAAAGTAACACTGTCCAGTAGGTGCTGTGATGTTTTAGGTACTACGCTGGTACACTGTACAAAGCTGAAGACACTCAAGATACATAATACAAACATCCACAACTGTCTCTTAAATATTTCTAATATGACAGAACTAACTGTCTTGAAAATGTCAGAGGTAACGCTGACCAGTGTTTGTTGTGATGTTTTATTCAGGACGCTGACACACTGTACTAAACTGGAGAAAATTATAATACACCACGCAGATCTCCTCAACTGTCCGTTAGATCTCTCTAACATGTCAGAACTAATGGTCCTGGACATGTCAGAGGTAAAACGGTCCAGTAGTTATTATAATGTATTAGGCAGGATGCTGACAAACTGTAGGAAGCTGAAGACACTTAAGATATTCAACACAAACCTCCATAATTGTCAGTTAGATCTTTCTAACATGACAGAACTAACAGAACTGGATATGTCAGGGGTAACAGGGTCCATTATTTGGGATAGAATATTCAATACGCTGCAACACTGTACTAAGCTGGAGAGACTTATGGTGCCGAGATTTACCTCGAACAACAGATTTTCTGAGAATCTGTTTTCTGTGAGGAGGTATTTTGAACCTGTGAGATTACATTCGTTCCTGGAGGGGATTTTTCTGCTGTGGATTTCACTATCAATGCTTGATACACCTGAGATGTTGTTGATGATATTACTATTGAGCGTAATAGGAATACTATTTTACTATATCTTAAGATGCTGGCATAATTAACTGAAGAACTAATCTCCTTTTAGATGCTCATACAATGGAACATATTTATTTATAAATATACAAACAGTATACATTTGCACACTATATATGCACACATATACATAGCAGCATGCATATACAACTATATATTCCGTTCCCTACCTCTCTCGCCCTCACATCGCCCCCGTACCTAGTCCAGGATTAGTCAGAGGTGACGCTGTCCAGTAGTTGAAAACGTTGATACATGTTTATGTCATCAAATTCTTGCATGACTTTGTTTGTGAGCAAGAGACTTCATATGAATACCTTTATCTTTAGAATGAATGTATAAACATAATATGGTTAAATAGTAAAATTTAGATGATATAAACTGTGGGACATAGTTTCCATGGATTTTGACTTAGAATATTACATAAGTCTGCTTAGTGCAATGCTTAATGCTGGTAGGTTATTTAAACCAGTTAGGCGATTTCAAGCTCACTTGCGACATTAGATGTAACGCCACATTAACTTATGGTATGACACCCACTTTCATTGTGCACTGGTTTCTACCCGTCTGTTTTCATTTTCTACTTCAATCTTGGCAAAAGTTACATTACCAATTTAAAGCAAATTTGGAAGGGGCGATTTTGCATCAAGGCCTTTGCATTTGATACAAGTTTGATCAGACGTTCATAAGATTTCTACTTCTGCAATAGAAATGCATTAAAACGACTTCTTGTCAAAAGTCACTAGGCAGAACGTAACCAGCTTTGATGAAAGCATCTTGACATGAAGGTCTAGCAAATTTGTTTTAAAATAAAAAAAATATGACATTCGATCTAAATTGCCTGCCATTGATAGAGTGTTTGTGATGTTCAGTGTCATTTTTTCATGTCATTGCCTTCAGTTTATTTTCGTTTGCATGTTACCTATTCTTATTTAGCATCATGATTACACCAGTTTTATAGTAAAGGAAGTAAGATTTTATTAGCAATTTAGAGACATAACAGATATGTAATGCTCTTTACAGACATCTGCAAGCTTCGAGAAGATCTAATTGAAGCATACAGAATGTTGAGATAAGCAAATATTCCTGGATGAGAGAGGTTCAAAGTTCAAACTTGTTTATTTGCATGGGAAAGGAGGGTTAGGGAAAACCACTTTTTGTGGGAAAGTTCTTCATGCGTGGTGCAATGCTCATGAAGGAAGAGTAGTTGCCCAAGATGGTTCATTTCAGGATTAAGCCACTTTGCAGCTATTTGACCTCTTGTTTTATCTTAATTTTAGAGATATTTCGACGGAGGAAAATTTTATTGAGGTCATATGTACTCAGTTTCCCTTGCAGGAAGTACCTAGTAAAAACCTCCTGGGAACCCTGTTGAAGCTTAATGGAGAAAAAGTATTGTTTATTCTAGATGACCTAGATGAGATGATTGTAAAGGCAGGATTCATTGACAATATTTTGACTCGTAGGGTCTATTCAAAATGCTGTTTTCTGGTTTCTTCTAGACCTTGGAAAATTTCCCAGATGGAGTTACATGAGGGAAGCGAAATAGACCGGCTTCTGTATCTACAAGGCCTAAGTCGAAGAAATGCAAACAAATTTGCCAAGAATCTGTTTGAGAGCCGTTACAAAGATGGGAATGCAATTAAACAATTTGTAAAGCGTATAGAAGATAATAAATTAGCTAAACAGCTACTACACGTGCCCCTTCTCCTTTTCCTGGCACATGTGTGGTATGACAATGAAAGGTCATTACTAAGTAAGCTTCATGAGCTCTATATTTTGTTCCTCAACCTGATGGCTGATCGAATGAAGGAAAAGTACAGGGAAGATCCTAATCACAGACAGATGAGATTTACAGTAGGTGATCGTTGGTCTCCATTTCCTATTTAAATATCTGAAACTTATCTAGTAGTGAATTTCGGAGAAGGGTTTCTTCTTTCACTTTGTGAAATTGCTCACCATTTCCTGCTCAGTAGTGACAGGGAACATTCACTAGTGTTTGAAGAGACCAAATTACGGAAGGCCCTTGGGGATAGCGGAAAGGAAAAACTGGATGTGGCCATGGATCTGGGTATATTGTCAGTCTCTGATTCTGTGTCGTATCTTAAGACAAAAACTAGAGTGAGTTTCCTGCATAAAACAATGCAGGAGTTCTTTACAGCTCTCTACTTTATTATCAATCTAGATAAATTGGCCAAATTTATTTCCTCAATGGTAGATTTATATGATGTGCAACAGCATGAAAATATCATTATATTCCTTGTTGGCCTGATGCCTAAGCTGGGTAACAGAGTGCTAGAAAAAGTGAATGAATTATATAGCGCTGATTGGGAGATGTTGAGGAGTGGAGAGGGACCTGAAATGTACAGCCATAGATTATCTGATATTAACAAAATTTACCTTAGATGTAAGTTAGAAGTCCTTGGAGAAGATGTGCTTTTGAATGTATCGGGTTTATGTCTACAACAAAACGACTTTGACCTACACTGTTGGAATCCAGCCTTCCTACTTAGTTTGAACCTAATAGGGACTCCATTTACATATGACAGGGTAGACCTAAGAGGACTTACAGGGTTGATATATGTCAGTCTACAATGTATAAACTGTGAATTGTATTTGCCGGAATCAGGTTCTCTGTCCGTCTTAATTATAAAAATGGCAACATTGCCCAGTAGTTGTTATGATGTATTAGGCAGGACTCTGACACACTGTCCTAAGCTAGAGAGACTTAGCATACACCACACAGATCTCCACAACTGTCTGTTAGATCTCTCAAATATGACAGAACTAACAGTCCTGGACATGTTAAAGGTAACACTGTCCAGTAGTTGCTGTGATGTATTAGGCTGTACCCTGACGCACTGTACTAAGCTGAAGACACTCACGATATACAAAACAAACCTCCACAATTGTGTGTTAGATCTCTCTAATATGACAGAACTGACAGTCCTGGACATGTTAAAGGTAACACTGTCCAGGTCCAGTAGTTGCTGTGATCTATTAGGTCTGTACCCTGACTTACTGTACTAAGCTGAAAACATTCAAGATATACAACACAGACTTCCACAACTGTGTGTTAGATATCTCTAATATGACAGAACTAACAGTCCTGGACATGTTCAAAGTAACACTGTCCAGTAGGTGCTGTGATGTATTAGGTACTACGCTGGTACACTGTTCAAAGCTGAAGACACTCAAGATACATAATACAAACTCCACAACTGTCTCTTAGATATTTCTAATATGACAGAACTAACAGTCTTGAAAACGTTAGAGGTAGCGCTGACCAGTATTTGTTCTGATGTCTTTTTCAGTACGCTAACACATTGTACTAAACTGGAGAAACTTAGCATACACCGCGCAAATCTCCACAACTGTCTGTTAGATTTCTCTAACATGACAGAAGTAATAATCTTGGACATGTCCGAGGTAACACTGTCCACTAGGTGTTGTGGTGTAATAGGAAGGAGGCTGACAAACTGTAGAAAGCTAAAAACACTGAAGATATGCTACGCATACCTCCACAATTGTCAGTTAGATCTTTCGAATATGACAGAACTAACAGATTTTGATATGTCAGGGGTAACATGGTCCAGTAGTTGGGATAGAATATTCAGTACGCTGACACACTGTACTAAGCTGGTGAGACTTATGGTGACGAGACCTACCTCAGACAACAGATATTCTGTTGTGCAAAGGTTAGAGTCTCCTGGGTCTCCTGTATTTGCGGTAATATTCATGTCACTGGGATTGGTGCAACAGCTATCAATGCTAGATACACATGTGATGTTGTTGTTGGTGATATTCCTGTTGAGCGTGGTGGTAATACGAATACTAATTGACTATATCTTAAGATGGTGGCATAATTAACTGAAGAAATAATCTACTTTGAGATGCTCACAGAAAGGAACATATTGATTTATAAGTATACAAACAGGATACCCTTACACATTATATATATATATATATATATATATATATATATATATATATATATATATATATATATATATATACATCGCAGCATGCATATACAACTAAATATTCCGTTCCTTACCGCTCTCGCCCTCACATCTCCAATCCCCCATACCTAGTCCAGGATTACGCAGAAGCAACACTGTCCGGTAGTTGCGAACGTTTGGGCAATACACTGACACAATCTACGAAAACAAGCCTCCACAACTTCCTGTTAGATCTCTCTGTTAAGAATAAACCAACAGTCCTAAGTATTTCAGGAGCTGCAAGGTCCAGTAGTTGTTGTGATTTATTATTCAGTTCCCTGACACAGAAAATGGTATATGAGCCTAATAAATCTTCTCAAGCCTCAGCACTTGGCTATACGTATATGATAAAACAATTATTTTCTTTACATTTAGTACACTAGTGTCGAAGAAAGCCTTATTCAGGCACTAAACCCTAGCCTACGTATTAGAATAGCTACCTCAATAGTTTTATGTTCTCGCTTTTTCTCTTATCCTCTTGCTGCGAAGAAGATACCAATTTCGATATCTCTAATCCGATAAGTTTTGACCTGTATATATACGATGTATTACGTAACTTATCACTTTACCCGACGAGTCTATTTTTTAACTGGACAATCCCATTCTTGACACGGAGATGTTTATCAATACGGCAGACTTAAGATGCAGGGGAAAATCGATAGATCACTATGCTGAAAGTACTTAAGATGCACAATACAAAACTCCAGAAATGTTTGTTAAATCTCCCAGCGTGACAGAACTAACAATCCTGGATATGTCGGTGGTAAGAATGTCAAGCGGCGCCAGACACGTTCTTGACTATCATTTGTTCAACGTAAAGCAGTAGGGGATGATTTCTGCAAATAGACATTTCAAAAGTTGCTCTGTGCCAGTGACAAATGGTAGATTAATCTGTTGTATTCTGTTAGATTTTCATTCGCATCGTCATCGGAATTAGCATTTGCTGAAAAATGAAATAAATGGCAGTCCGAATTATCATTGTTTTGTGTAATGGTCTGTATTAGCATTGACCAGATTAGAACTGGCATCAGATTTATAACTGACCGAAGAAAATAACTCTTTATTCTGTGTGTGTTCTGTATGACAGTCACATGTCATTCTCTTAAGTCGCTACGTTAACAAGAAAGAAAATTCAAATATAGTATAGTGGAAGAGCTGGAGTTAAGAGTTCAGTATTTTATTTTTAAACACAAACACAGATATACAAATACAGCTGATGTAATGAAAAGGTTCATAATACAGACCCCTTAAAATGTGCTTTATAGTAATATTTACATGTATGGAATGTGAAGATCAGTTAGCAGATGATTGTTTACAAGTTAGTTTGCTCGTTGTATGAAACTCACTTTGACTCCCCACAAAAATTAATAAAATAATGCTAACCAATGCCGAAACTCGGTAATGTTAAATGAAAGACTAGCCATCTACTGGTGGAAAATTAAAACTGATAAATAAACCTCGCAGTAAACCCTTTTGTGAGTCAGTATATAATAAAATCATTTCTATATTTTGATCGTAGATTAGATATCTAGAATTTTATTTTGTGAGTTAAAAATATAAATGAAACCTTGCGTTGATCATAAGAAGATCATGATAATTGGTCTTGTAACACACTTGCGTGTCGAACTCGGAGGTAGATGATGCAAAAGAGTCAACAAAGGGCAGATTTACTTGTGGGGGAGGGGGAACATGATAAAATGTGCCATGTAACACGGGAGTGCTGAGCTCAGAGGTGAAAGATGCAATAGAATCAACACGAGGAAGATTAATTTGTGGGTGAGGGGTAAATTAAAGCAGCTTTTCCACTAAAATACAACATTTTCCAGTGTAAATATTAATTTTGTAGCATTGTTAACACTTTTAAGCCTATAGCCTCTTAGAAGAAGCATGTATGTAGCAGACTGACTGTATATGTCAATGTAGTAGACAATAATTTTGTAACCATGTTTAGTTAAGTTCACTTTGACCTAATGAGAAATATTGTCCTTGTTGAAATGTCACGGTCATCAAATTCGAACACAATTTCTGAAGCATGTATTCCTATCCTCTTTCGTATTGTGATGGACGCTTCATGAAACTTTACTTTTGTTAACATGATACAATATCTTGTGACAACGCCTGTAGACACAAACAAGTAAAATTTATTGTTCATAAATTATGTCAAGGTATATCAGCAAATGTTGCACAATATTTTCTTCTGATTTTTTTCAGCCAGATTGTGGCTGTTATTTGAGATAAACTTTGAATGTAGTAAAGGTGCAAAATTTTGTAGATTTGTAGCACATTTTGTCGTGGTCAGCATAATACGTAACCATTACGATTGATTACAGGCTACTTTCGTAATAAATTGATAGCTCTCCTGTTTGGGGGCATGATTGAATTTTAATTAGAGTCGGATCGCATAACGGTGAGACAGATGGAAGAAGCCATTGTTAACGTGAGATTAAGTAGCAGAAAATGACAAAGTTGAAACTAGCCAGAAACAATCTTGAGCCATTTGAAATAGTTGTCATCAAAAGAAATTCTCCACGAATAGTTATTAATAAAGACAGACTAGAGAGGATTATTCTGACTTCCATGGGAATATTGAAATTTTGGTAGTTGGAGAAAGTTCATCTTGATAGGCTAAGCTGGGGGGGGGGGGTATTTTCCAGACAAGATTCAATGTTTTATGTAATTTCCCTTGCGAAATTCTGCAGTCGAAGTTTCTTTTCTGCCGATAGGGATATCTGAAGGACTCCAAGGAAATTAACAAATAATTTGTCTCTTTAAATAAATTGTCCAAGGGAGGATGTGTGGAAGAATATGAGAGACCCAAAACCAGAGTGAGATTCGGATGCATAAAAAGATTGAGTGGCGAATAGGTAGAAAGGTATTGTCTCAGTCGCATTACAATATATTCACTGATGTAAGTTTATACTGATATGTTGCAATTATTTGTTTTAAATTCAAACATCAATTTCCCTTGAGTTCAGAAGTTAATTTTGCATTCATTGGTCTTAAATGTTATATGACTCATTTATTGCAAGAATGTCATACAATATTTCATTGACATGAATGTGTTCAAATTTAGTCGTTGGATGTAATAGAAATCATGTATTGTAGAATTTGATGCATTACTCTGATACAAATTGTGAGAATTAATTTATGTCGTAAATGATGTGTACCATGTATGCTAAGAATTGATTGTATTATGTCTATGTCAGTGAATTGCTAGATTGCAAGTAATGCAGTTAAGACATGGCGTGATGTCCATGCATTCATTTGTGTAAAAAGTTGTGTACTCTCTTAACTTAGAAAATCGGTGTGTGTCGACCGACGTTGTTCATCTTCTTATTTACAGCCCACAGTGGGATGTAGTAGTTTGTCTAAAAGGTCTAGCTATGTCATGGTTTGAGTTAGGAATGCTGCTAGCGCTAGAGAGACATCAGTTTTATGATAATAGGGTTGTGTGTGTATCAGGCTGCGAACTGACCCATATTAGCTTACTCTCTTGAATTACGATAAGACGATGTCTGACGTTAAAAGAGTGGAAATATTGTCCTCTCCCAGAAGAGAAAACAATCTGGCAAATATTTAGATTGCATATTATGTTTATTTGAAGAGAAAAATAGCTTCATACCTGTGTTACACAGTGGGAAACGAGAGCAGTCAACAACCAAGTTACGGTTGATGACTACGAGGCTGGAGAGAGAGAGAGAGAGAGAGAGAGAGAGAGAGAGAGAGAGAGAGAGAGAGAGAGAGAGAGAGAGAGATACAGCAACGCATCTGTCACCAACAGTGAATTGAAAAATACCGAAAACAAATTGGTTATGCTGACATGCCGGCAATTTGATTTCGATCATTCATTCGATTCTAAGATGAAATTTGTTTTATCAGTATAACAATACAGCTAATTGCATTTCGCATCAATTTTTTAACTCCATTTTTAAGGGAAAATGTATCATTCAAATGTCACGTTCAATTTCATTTTACTTATGTAATTGATAAAATTGGTATATTTTACAAAAGGGCTTCGTGTTGTTCTATTTTATATCTCTGCTCAGATCTCTGTTATTCCATCCAGTAATTTCATATTTTATTTTATTGTCTACTCGATCCAGGTAATAACACCGTGGTTGATCATCTTCTAGATAACGACAACCAAAGCACCATAACAAGAATAGTATATAAAAATGGGGAATCTGGCTCACTTTTCACTGAGTGATAAAAGGTGGTCAAGAGAGCCCTCTATGGATCTATATACTGCTGGGGTTTCTAGCTCACCGCGCGATAAAGAGTGTTTCCTTGTCCATGGTTTACTTTTTCGTGCGATGATGTCCGTGTGCAAGTCTGTGAATACCATCGGTGGAGTAGCGCTTATCATCAGAGGGACAGAGTCCTTTTTTGTTGATGAGCATGGCAGATATGTAATGCTGTGATCGGAAAGTTCTCATGGAGTAGTAGCGTTGTTGTCCTTGTAGTGACCGTCTGTAGTGATCGATAGTAGTAATGTGACCAATAACAGGTTTTTGACACCTTTGGCTTTCTTTTCTGCAGGTATCATCATCTAGTATATGACAATACATTTTGTAGCTAAGTCCTATGAATTCTGTGATTTGTATCCCACAAATTTCATCTTTGAACTTTCCAAGTTCCTCTTTATTATCTTTGCAGTGGAATGGACATGTTTCAGGATAATCGCTAAGATCAAAGAGGTCTCGATGCTGATGCAGATCTGCGAAGACATCGTCAGTGTGAATTTCATAGATGAGTGAATCGGTATCGGTAATGAGCAGTGTGGCCTTGTCTCTGTATTGCCGTTTGATGAAGTCATAATGAAACTCGAGCATGAGCATTTTGGAAAGTTCGAAAACGGCTGCGCCAACGTAGATGGGGTTGTCAAGCATGAGATGTGCATTTCTGCTTTCGATCGCGACGAGTTCTTAATCAAAGATTTTCATGCTGACGAATGCATCGTTGGCTACGAGCGTATCTCGTCGTCATCGTTGGATATTGACGATTTCGATTTTCTTTCTGCGTCTGATGTTTCCCATGGTTTTTCGGAAGAACCTTTTGTTCATGAGTTTGAAGAAATTTTTACCGAAGTCTGTAGTGGCTTTGTCTCTTTGTCTCGTGTTGAAGTCGACGTAGGTTTTCATCCGTGGAGATTGTTTAAACTTGAGAGCACGATGAACTTTGTCAAGAAGGAGTCCATGTTGGAGAGCGTGTTCGAGAAGTCGACAATGTATCTTATAGCGTGTTTTGTTGTTGGGATTGGATACTAGTGTTTTCAACTTGGCGTCGCCGATTTGGAATTGGCTTTTTTGCTCAAGTTGTTGTGAAGAAAGCACCGACAAGCTTGTGACGAGGAGTTGCTCAGCGCAGAGGCAATAATCGTTACGAGCGTCGTGGAGATGAGAGGGATAAGGAGATAGACTTAGACGAAATAGCCGTGTCCATTACTATATCCCGCTTGTTTTTCCTCGAGGAACTGTTCTCCAGTGATCTAGTGAAAATCTAACACTGGAAGTGGTTGTGACATGGCCAACTCAGAGAGATTGCTGGCATCGAGGTAGTGGATGTACGTGGATGGTTTTGTGGGATCGTAGTTTTTCTTGCATTTGTTGTTGGCGACGGCGTGTTTTTGGCTGATGATGGATATTCCACCGCGAATCATATGTTCGGTGAACATGAACATGTCCGAATCGGTAAAGAGTTCAATCTCAGCTTGACTCGTCTTGAGGAGTACATCCCAGGAGAGGTCAGGAGAGGAGAAATACGGAGCGGATCGAGTTGGTAATGATCCAAGCATGAACGTCGAAATTTTCGAAGACATCAGTGAGCAAGAGTACATCCGTTTTCAAGTGCAGGTCATGATAATCTACAAGAGTTTGATGTCCACGATTTCACTGAAATCACCATGATACACCATCAGCGATTTTGCTCTGATCCACATGTCGATGCTCTTTTGTTCCATCAAAACTTGAACGTTAAGAGCTACTCTGAGTTTGATAGCCATGTGTGTGCGCAGTTCTGCACCTACGGTAGGTTTTAGAACGCGCTGCAGGAGTTCTTTGTCGACTCCACTCTCAAGAATATGATCGTAAATGAATCGTTTGTCGACACCTCCGTACACTTTTCCACGCGCATGGGTGGTGGAAGACGGGTGATTTTAGCACGTTGTCGTTGAAGGGATTGCACATCGAATTTAGGTAGTTTCTTTTCGATGTCCGCTCTCCTCGACCGCCTCATGATTTGGCGCTGAAGTCGAAGGAGTTTTGAAGGCTTAGCGGTTATATATATATAGTCCCGTCGACTGTTTCTTGAACTGACTGCTTGTTATTTTTGCCTGGTCAGAGACAAATTTGTTTTATAATATATATATATATATATATATATATATATATATATATATATATATATATATATATATATATATAGTCCAGCAGACTGTTTCTTTAATTGCTTGTTTTAAAATGCCTCTACGTGGATCCAACAGGTGCACGTGGTTACATCATGGCAGCACGGAAAAATGTAGCAAGGCATGTTTGAGAGAGTATTGC
>JAECUM010001999.1:0-11423 GCA_016617855.1 Megalonaias nervosa
TGTGATTATGATTTTTAACGTAGCTTTAAAAAATTTTCAGTCATATCGCTACGATGTCTGCAGTGTGGCAGTTTTATAGTGATGTCTAGCACTGGGGCATCATGCCGCAGACATGTAGCATGATGTCCCACCCAGTCACATTATCCTGACACCAGGCCGACCAGTCCTAACACTAACCTCTTAATGCTGAGCGCCAAGCGAGGCAGCTGTTAGTACCATTTTTTGTAAGTCTTTGGTATGACTCGACCGGGGATCGAACCCACGACCTCCCGCATCCGAGGCGGACGCTCTAACCACTAGGCCACCGGAGCGGTAGTGAAAAAATGCAAATAATTGAAAACACTGCATAGCTGATGAAGGACCTTACTCATCTGACATTATGGTGAGGTGATCTAATGAAGATGGATGCAGCCTTAAAATGTTTATCACACAGACTCAATTTTTTATACAGAACACATTGTTCGATCATGATATAAAAGCATGCAAAGTTTAACTGAACTTAGCTGATATTAAGTAAACAAAAGTGTGATGGAAAGACAGACTCGAGACAACGCCTCACCTCCCTATCTCATTTGCTGTGTGTGGGGTGGGGGGGTTATTGATTTCTTCTTTATAACTCGGTGTAACGTCAGAAAAACACTCATAGGTATGCAGTCAGAGCATCATCCAGTTATCAGAAGATGTAAAGAATACAAACACATTACCTGATACAAACACATTACCTGATACAATTACCTAATACAAATACATTACCTGATACAAAGACATTACCTGAATAATGACAGTGCGACCACCATTTTCTCTACGCATGATGACTTCATGAGCCTGACCATTTGCCAAGTCAATTCCATTGATGTCTGTGTTCAATTCAAATCTTTCAAAGCCTACATCCAGGAAGAACTTCACTCCACCTTGATAATGGATTCAAAAAAATCTATTCATGGGTAACTGTACGAACAGATCTACATATGAAATCCCTACTATATATTCTTAATATGATGGAAAATGGGTCAAAACTGCTGAAGAGTAACAACCTCATTATGACGTAATGACAAAGTACAAATACTGAAGGAATTCCAATGATTCCGAGACATAGGCACTGAAATGAAATTATACTTGGTGCTGGATCCCTGATGCTTTGACACACGTTAAACATAAAAATACACTGAAATATGATACAAATTACTTGAAATTTTGCTTGTTGCAGATACCAGTGCTCAGCAAATATTTTTCTGATCCACTTCAGAAAAGTGACCTCACAAATCACTTGTCCATTACAGATCATTTGTCTGTGGATCCAAGTAACACAGGCAACAGACAGTTGCTACTGCAATTTCTTCATTTCCATAAAATATTCAAACACTTAAATTTTACAGAAATATTTCAACGCTGGTTTCAGCATTTACAGTGCTCACTCACCTGACACTAGAGACATAAGGAGGAAGCTTCCTGTTCATTTTCAGTGGAAACAAATCCACCACTAGCTTTTCCCAAAGATGAAAGAGGGTCTCGGCTACTGAATGGTGTATAGACCATTCTGTAAGGTCTGCTTGCCTGTCTGGATAAGCAATGAGCCAGAACAATCCTCTTAATGTTGTGGGCTCAGAGTAGCCTCCTCCAAAGATGACCAGAAAAGAAGGTTACAAACTTATAATGCAGAAAAAAAAAGAGCTTGGGTGCCCCCCTCCCAGCATTTTGAGGCATGCTACGAACAACATGTCTATAATAATGATATTGCAATGTCATGATGCAGTGATGTCTTGTGTGGTTGACACACCCCTAAAGTACTTGAAAAACAACCTGCATTATTTTCAAGACTTCTGATGTGGAGGGAAGCTTTTTACCCAGAACCCTTGGCCATGCAGGGCCAGATTAAAATCAGGTGCGGAAGGGGGCAACACAGAGCATGTGCCCCATGCCCCCCTAGTCATAATGATCCTCCCACCCACCCTTGTGGTCATGGATAAACTTGCACGTTTAAAAAATATATATATAGGTCTAAACCATCTAATACTTAGTTTAATGTACCTATAATAATTTCACACATATAAAAGACAGTTTCAGAGGTGTTTTCAGTGCGTATTTCTAGATCCATAAGGGCCCTCATCTCATGTACCCAAACCCCCACCCCCACCCCAAGCTGAAATCCAGCCCTGTATCCAGGTCAATAATTTCCTCATTCACTTGTGTCCAAAATGTGGATATTAATACAATTGGAACTTATTTATCAGATCTCTCTTGGGGACACACAAATATTCCAACAAGTGAAAGCTGGAATTACAGAATTCTGGGCATTGAAAACTGAACATTTGGAGGGGGACAAACACAAATAATTAAGACGAAAATTTTCTCTGTATATGTGCTTAAAATCATGTGGACACCAGAAATTCAATTACAAATGAAATAAGGGATTTGCTACGTACCATTGTTATTCATTTCCAGGGAGATATACTCTGTATTGGCAGCATTTCTCAACTGAATCAGGATACCCTGCTTCTTCTTGGTAGTGAATCCAACCCGCACATATTTGAAATCTGTTGCTGTCAGACCCTGTTCCTCATCAAACTCATAACGAATAATGAAGTTGGTCTGCATATTGACTCCTACCTCTGCATGTACAAAACACAAAATAATGTATAGCTTTGCAATGGACTTTGAATTAGAACAGCCATATTAACATGAATGAGGGCTTCAAAACATTGAGTTTGACCACTTACATATGTTTGTCATAAAATAGGTACCAAAGATTAACAGTGAAAACAATCTTGCTTCTTAATGTAGCATCTGATTCCCAGACCCAAACTATTTGTTTTGGTTTCCATACTTTCTGTATTAGATCATAAAAACTGTCGTATGACATATACCTGGTACATTTTGGTCATGGTGTCATTACACTGTGAATAAGATCAACATGTACACAACATCCATTCAACAGTTGATTAATTCTCACCTCTGAAGCACATCCAGCCTCGGAATGGGGTATAAGCACAGTCACAAGTGTAGCCGGAGTATTTCTCTCGACAGGTGCCCCCATTGAAACACGGGTTACTGGCACACTTTCCTACACAACCTGTAATAGTACGAAGTAAATGTCATTAACAATTACATAGATCTGTAAGTTTTATCTCCAGATTAAACTGGAACAATGTAAAATCAGAAAATATAATTCATACCACTCTTTTTTGATAAATATGTTTCATTTAATGTTCTGTGCAATTAACATGACAAAACATTTCCTTTTCCTTTTCTAGCCAAGCAAGATAATCTTTCTGGCACAAGGTCAAGTTCAGCAACAGTCCCTCAAAAGGACTGATGTACTACTGGACAAAAACAATTTCCAGGATTTCAAGATGAAACCATTTCTTCCATTAATTGCTGTTGAAACAATTCCCAGTACACATACTGAACATCAGGTTGGTGCCATTTTCATTTAGGACCAAGAGGACATCAACAGAAGTATTTTAGTGAAAGCCCTAGTTCATAATGATCAGCAAACTCAGAGGGAGTAGTTACATGAATAGAGCATCTCAAATGAGTATTGATACTGAATTTATTAAATGACCTGAACAATGTCCAGCTTTTCCAAGCCTTGATGAGAAAAGCTGCATATTATTCAAAGAGTTTCATAAATCTAATATTAAATCTTTTGAGATTCTTTTTATTACAGCTTGATTTCAGTGGAAACTGTTTACAGAGAAAGAAGAATGAATAATTTTGTTCATTCTGAAAGACACTGTACCTTTCAGCTGTTATGCGCAAAATAGTCCCAAGTAAAGCTGAACTAGAATTAATGTTTAAAAGCAGATTCTATGGTTTTTTTTTACAAACTATAAATCAAAGAACAAGCATCCATCAATATAAACAGAACATTTTACCAACAGACAAAATCCTTTTTCAATACAGAATTTCCAATGCATGTGATGTCACAATGTTTGATACAGTATGTTAGACTACAGTAGGCGATCTATGTTTAGCCTAAGTGTCACTTTCACAACTAAACATTACATTGTTTTGATATTCACATGAAAGGAGGATTATTGGATGCAGAAATTCCCATATTTAGTGTAATGTATTTGTGGATGGATATTTGCAGTATTTGATTTGTAACAGCAGACTACAGAACTCATAAACAAATATCATTATGAGTCAGAATTGCATTACATATTTACTGCATAAATATGCCGTGGTTGAATAAGTTGGGAGACTGGTTTATGTCCACATTCTTCTCTTAACAGTGGTAAGTTTATTTACTTAGTTAACATTTAAACCACACTTGTATAAAGGGTGGATCCCATGTTAAAGGTATACCGTCCCCCCTCCACCTCCCACCACATATGCCCGCTATCAACTGAGCAATACCCTTAGTTTTACTTGTTCTTATTTTGGGGTTTTATGCCATTTTTCATATGATTATATTTTACAAATAACATAACAAGCCCCTGTGGGGGTAAATTGGCCCTATTCAGAAAGACGATGCCATTTTTTCCCCAATTCTCTTTTGTGACTCAAGTAAAAAGATTTGACAACCAAATTGTTCATTCAAAACCAAAAATTCCAGAAGGCAGGGTTAAAAAAGTTTTCCCACAGTCGCAGCCAATCAGTAAAGAGAATGCTACACAATAATTTCATGGGCTTATTTGGACCAATCTGAATCACAAAGTGATATTTAGCATATGACATCAAAAATATGAAATTACACATACATGTACTATAGGAAAATCGTACAGACTATGTGATAAAGACTTTTAGGACAGTCGTCATAGCAGATATCTTGGATGTAAACCTAGCACCATCTTCATCTAGGACCAACTAGGTATCTTAAAATGTAGACTGGTAAAAAATCCAAGCCGATATAGCCAACCATTTGAAAATAAGTAGAGATAACAATATTTTCATGATATGAATTTTCATTCTGGATGAGCAGCAATAACAAGATTATTTTCAAGATGGCTGCTGTGGTGGCCATAATAGGCATCAAATTGGCAACATTTTCAATTAAGCCCAGCTATGACAAAAGACCATCCCATTAGCTCTTCTGGTCTATGGCTAGTAGAGCTAATAATCAATACTTGCAAATATGTCCACAACATACTACATAAAGACAACTGTAATGAGAGTGAAATTAATGATTACATAACTCATCTATATGAAGTATTCAATAGCCACTGCAGAACACTAATTATCATACCTAACATAAATCCACTCAAGTTTTCTTAGCCCCTTTCCTAAATCAATTTTTATAGCAAACTGTTTGCATGGTTAGAACTTAACTTTCAACTGGCACTATATACTCGGTAGTATTCCGACATACCACTAAACTTCATCCATACATTACTGTGATAGGCATTAGAAGACATGAAACAATAAAAAAAATTCTAATATCAAAGAAGAGACACTATAATGAATTTATTTTTAAAAAAGTCCCATGTGGGGTGATATCACTCACCTGGCTTGCATAACCTAACCCTTGACTATTACATTCTGCATGATTATATGTACAGTAAGAACACGATCTCCCAAACTTTATATCAAGTTGATTTTACCAATAATGCCAGATCTTGATACAGATTTCTGAAGACAAAGAATTAATTAATATGCACAGTTTCTTGCTCATAATCAAAGATCCTGATGATAATAAACCCATCAGATCACAAAGATGACTTCAAGAATGTAATATCTGCCAGTCTGATGTAGGATAATCTCAATAATATGCAGTGGTCTAACTTTCTTTCAAAGCTACCCAAGATGATGCCCATATTCTAATTGTGATCAAAATTGAATCAGAATTATTGCTTCGAGTGGCAACAAACTAAACTAATTACATGAAAGTTCACCTCATAAATATACATGGATCTTGCTTGTTACTGACACATCCCAAAATCTTGATGAAAATGCCTATAAACCACGTCTGATAAAAAATCAATCACACAATATACCTTGCAGAGTGGTAACAAGTTCAGGCAATTAGATTCAAAATTACTTCATTAATATTCATGGATCTTGTTTACTACTAAACCTATCCATGGTCCTGATGATGCAACACAACTGGGATCAGAAATACAGTTTCCAGAACAGCAACAAGCTCAGCCAAAAAGATGGAATATAACCTCACTAACATGCATGGATCTCACTCATTATTTAACTCTTTTAAGATCTTGATGATTTAAGCAAATATTCCAAGTTTGATCAAAATTGGATCAGAAATATGGATTCTATACGCATAACGAACTCAGCCAATCAGATAAAGATCACCAAATGAATATGTGAATATCGCTCATCAATGAAATCATCCACGATCTTCATGATCTAGCATATATTCCAAGTTTCATCAATACTGGATCAGAAATGTGGCCAATCTCGGTCAATCAGATGCATGAGCACCTCATTATGTGTTGACCTTGCTCATTACTGTACTTGCTCAAGACCTTAATAATATGGCCTCCAGAGTGGCAGCAAGGTTAACCAGTTACATGCAAGATCACCTCATTAATATTCATGGATCTTGCTCATTATCAAACCTCGTCCGAGACTTGGATGATATGAGCCCATCTTCCAAATTTAATGAAATCTGATAAAAAATATGGACTCCAGAGTGGTAACATGGAATTGTTAACAATGCATCATGGAAGGTGCATTAGGAACAATGCATGTCTATACCATATACCATAGTTCATGCATCAGTAATTATTTTTATTAGCCATTACAGTTCAACCTCACATCAAAAGCATGCAGTCTGTTCTTCTAACTGCTATACTTGTTCACATTTACACAGTTAACCTACCATCGGTAAGATATTGCAATATTTAATGCGGAGTCACTAATATATCATGTTGACCAGGAATAAGCATATTTATTCCTACTTCATACTGCACTGGTAAGAAAAGGCCTTCTGAGTAGTCTAGAATGTATATAGCTTGGAAGAACCCATGTTGTCGTGAAAAACACAATTATTTAACCAATGTGGGTACAGATTAAAATGCAAGTCATGATGACCTGAGACTGTGTGAGTAGGGCTAACACATGTATCCAATTATCAATTTTCATGAACCTGAAATAACAAATTTCAAGTCACTGATGCATGAAATACAGGTTTGAAACTTCTTTGTACATGAAAGGTGTAGTACTTTTTAAGATGTTTCCCCTCACTAATTTTCATGATTCTAGGTAGAGTAGGATGCATACAGAATGCCAGAAACTTCTGCGATTATAAGCTAAATTAAAAAATGTAACCAAATCCAATTAAAAGATATAGATCATGATGAAATTCATTTGTTGTACTAACAATGACACACAACTCTAACACAAAAAGAGCTTAAAGAGACAAACATGACACAGAAAATTTAACCCAAATCAGTGTAATATACAAACTGTAACAACCTATAATTGACATGAGGGCATAATGTTCATCAAGATGCATGCCCTCATTAAGATTCATTATTAAAATTACTATTGAAATGCAAATAGCAAAAGGCACATCTTGACCACTAAGTGGTACTTGCGTACCAAGTTTCATCTTCGCCACTAAGTGGAATTTGTGTACCAAGTTTCATCCTGGCATTAAGTGGTACTTGTGTACCAAGTTTCATCTTGGCCACTAAGTGGTACTTGTGTACCAAGTTTCATCCTGGCCACTAAGTGGTATTTGTGGATCATGTTTAAAATCATTTTTGGTTGATAGTAACCTATGACAATGCACCTAAATTATACATTACTTGTATTACACTTTGTTACCATGGTGACATAAAAAACTGAATGCAGAAAATTTGAAGTATCAAAAGCCAACTCCATACACAGTTCAGCTGGATTAATATGAATGTATTCAAAGTTATGTTCCAAAATGAAGAAAAATGTTAATGGACAGGAGGACAGATTCCTGACAGACATGGTGACAACTCTATCCACCCATATTACATGCCGAAGGGATAATAGAAGTGTCTTAAAATGATGGACTATGCAGTAAATCCAATAAAAAGTCTGACTGTAAAATTCTTGATGATGAGAAATTCAAGTACAGCACAACAAGCCAAGTAATCACCTTCAGAGACCCCGTAAGTGACCTCTCCCCTGGCAACCATTCCTCTCATGTCCATCAGCACACCATTGACCCTCAGTCCTCTCATACAGCCAACATAACCATCTCGGTAGTCCACTGCTGCACCTGTTGACAAACAGCAAAGTAAAGCTACAAGTCCATATGCCTATCTCTAATGGAGTGTTTGCCCACAAACTTTTTCTATTGTTACAAATATGTAATTTAATTACTTGTGTGTTAGTTTTAATTTCTTTTTTATTTTTGTTTCATTACATTTTATTGTAATGATTATTTTCAAGGGATTTGATATTTTTCCCAGAAAATTCAGTTTGTACAGAACGTAAAAGGTATTACATTATCAGTAGTTTTAGCTCACCCTGGTTCATAGATCTTGTAAACATTGAGCTAAAACGATTGGCTATTACCAAGGTCATTTCAGCCCACGTGTTAGGTAAATTGTAAACAGCCTTTCTTTTTTATATATTGCGTGTGAGAATTTGATTTTTAGATAGGGATATTCTTGCCTACGTGATAATTTTCATTTTTTTTTTAATTGCGCTGTTCAAATTAGAAATCATGTAGCATGTCATGTGAGCCACCATATGATCTAAAATTGAGGGTTTAATACTCATTCTCAAAGTTTTTCAGTTACTCATATTTTAAACCTTGAGGGCTCAAGAGGTTTTTATTGTTGTTGTCAGATTGTTTTGAAGTTATCTTATTTTTGGAATTTAATAATTCATATTCTCTAGAAAAACAAAACAAGTGCTTTTCTTCATGAAAATTCTGAGACAAAGACGTTTAGTGTAAATTTATTCTGGAATTCTAAATAGAATATTATAAATTGTGTTTCAACGAGGAATTGTTGCCATTCGTACAACGACCTCATCTGACGTCATTGCCATCCACATTGGAATTTCATTGGGATTCGAACCTGGATTCAATTAGAACTGTTTCGTGATAGGACTTGTATTTTTCTATTTTAGGATTAAATTTTTAATTATATTCACAAACCGTTAAGTCCTATTTCCTATTTTTACATTGTTTTCTAGGGAAATAAATTATTTTGTTAAAATTTACAAAGCTTGTTGACTTCACTCTTTTCTTTTGTTACATTTGTATGAGCCTAATCGTAACACTTTGAAGAAAAGATCTCCATACTGATTAAAGTTTAAAGATTTATTTTTAATGGTTAAAGTTAATTAAAATTTGGGATAAATCCAGAAGTTACTTTCTGAGTCTGTTTTCCCAAAGCTAAGCTGTTTTATGTAAGACAATGTACTCACTCACACAAGTTTACAACTGGTAGCCCAGTATTCGGCTAAAGCTACTGACACAGCAGCTATGCTGTTTTATGTAAGACAATGAACCCACTCACACAAGTTTACAACTGGTAGCCCAGTAATCGGTTAAAGCTACTGACACAGCGGCTGTTTTATGTAAGACAATGTACACACACAAGTTTACAACTGGTAGCCCAGTAATCGGTTAAAGCTACTGACACAACAGCTGTTCTATGTAAGACAATGTACTCACTCATGCAAGTTTACAACTGGTAGCCCAGTAATTGGTTAAAGCTACTGACACAGCAGCTATGCTGTTTTATGTAAGACAATGTACTCACTCCCTCACAAGTTTACAACTGGTAGCCCAGTAATCGGTTAAAGCTGCTGACACAGCAGCTAAGCTGTTTTATGTAAGACAATGAACTCTTTCACACAAGTTTACAACTTGTAGCCCAGTAATCGGTTAAAGCTACTGACACAGCAGCTGTTTTATGAAGACAATGTACTCACTCACACAATTTTACAACTGGTAGTCCAGTAATCGGCTAAAGCTACTGACACAGTAGAGATTTTTATTGCTTAAACTGGTAATTACAGTGAATTCATTTTGATATTTTTTGAGGTTTTGTAAATCAAGAATCCCTTTAAAAGACTGATACTGTTCTGGGCAAAAAGAAATTTCAGGAATTCAATTTAAGACCATTTCTTTCTGTTAACCCATTTTATCCTGTTTACCAATTTCAACTGCAGTGCCTGATTCCTGAGAAGCAATTCTAAATACATTGTGGTAAAACGGAGCATCATACAGCAGCAGCAGCAGAAATTGTGATGACCTTCACCATGTTTACTAAAAATGTTGTAACATTGTTATTTCTTATTTAAAGTATATAAAACTATGTATCTCTGAAAAGGTAATAAAATTTGCAACACAGTGATATATTTTTTGTTATCATTTACCAATGCACATGCTCACAACTGTATTTTCAAATATGACTTCAAAGAAAAAAAAACAAATTAAAAAACTTACCATTATGTTCAATGAATATTTTGTTCATGTAGATGAATGAAATGCTCGAAAGAGTATGTAAATAAAATAAAGAAAATTCTATTTCTAGTATTTTGGTCCAAATTTGAAGTTTCTAGCACTGTTAGTTCAAAAGTTATAATAATTTTACTAAAATTGGACAACAAAACACCTGGAACAATTTGTTTAGTTCACATTCTAGAACATGTACTTCAGCATGCAGTTTCTCATGCAAACTTGTCACAAATTAATCCTAGAAATCTTTCAGTAAGATAAAGGTAATTAATCAGTACAATTTTTGTCCAAATTTTGAAGTCCACATCATCACTATGTCAGTAATAACAATATAATAAATCGTGGCTGCAACCGAGGTGAAAAATCATCCCGGACCCATTCCTCTTGAAAGCCTTCAAAGTCAGCTTCATTCTCCGAATCACTGTCAAAAAGTGCATGAAGCCATGCATCATCTCTTTCATCAACTTGATTCAATTCTAACCCATCATTTAAGTCAATATTATCATCAGAATCATCCAAATCGTCAACTTCAATGTCGCTACCCTCGCTATCAGCATCCATGTTTATACATCTGAGTTGTTGTCCATCATTTTATTGATCGATTTTCAAGCCAACAATTTCTTTTCCAACCACATTTTTTTTTACAATTTCACTGCACATGCATGCTTTAACCATTTCCTGTGTGGGTGAAGAAGTACACAAATATCTGTGATGTATAACACGTGTTTCTAGAGAGACTATATACATACGTAGTAGAGTACGACTGTAGTCGTATTCAGGATAAAATGGGATACTACGACCACAGGCATATTCAGGATAGAATGAGGTATTACACCCATAGTCGTATTCAGGATAAAATGGGTTAACTGCTGAGTGTTGAAGCCATCTTCAATATTCTTCACTAATAACAAGATCTTCAAATTAGCTCCTGTTGTGGACATATCGAATGATGGACTGACAACATTTTCATTTAGGACAAAGTAGACATCACAACAAGTGTTTTGTCAAAATGATCATCAATTTAAAGGGAGTAGTGGCAACAAGATTTTCAAGACAGCCATCATAG